>CABEEJ010002210.1:10498-60454 GCA_901482245.1 Timema douglasi
GGCAGCCCGTAAAGTAAAGAAAAGGGGGGGGGGGTGAGGGGGTTGATAAGCCTATATTTTGTAAAACAAACATCCGGTCAGAGGGGCGGTGAGGAATGGATTGAGGAGAGGGAGAGAGAAGGGAATTAAGATCGCAAGGAGAGATGTGAATCACTTGTTACTGCAGCGTGGAAGAGTTGCAGACCCCTGTGTTATCTTCTCCTGGCTATGGCAGCCCAAATAATCAAACTGCCCCCACGTCGCGGCTTTACTAACAGCCTTTGGCATTTTCAGGAAAATAACCAGATAAGTCCCTTTAGATTTACTTTACACTT
The DNA here is from genome assembly GCA_901482245.1 of Timema douglasi. Taxonomy (NCBI): domain Eukaryota; kingdom Metazoa; phylum Arthropoda; class Insecta; order Phasmatodea; family Timematidae; genus Timema; species Timema douglasi. The sequence continues at coordinate 10,813 of CABEEJ010002210.1, forward strand.
TGGTGTCGTATTTTGTTCGTTCAACACTTGAATTTATACTTTGCATCCTGAGGTTTACTGTAAGAATGAAAACATATGAACCTACAGTCCGATTTTCACAGGGAAGGTCATTTTAGAATTAATTTTCATCTATTTTTATTTATTTGAGGTGCATTTTCTGAACCGTCTAATTATATCCGTACACAAGGATTTCTATAAGCGAGAGCGAAAAACCTTTTAATTATGCCGGGAAAGGTAATTTCACATACTTTTTCAGAGTTCTTTTACATAAAATAATCGACGGCTTTACTTCACCTCCGAAGAAAGTTGTGCTACAAAATGTTATCGCTCAAGAAAAATCTATCGAATCCTTCTGGATTTGAACCCACAACCATCGTGTAATGAGGCGTACTATACTAATGTCTTCCAATGAAAACTAAACTGAAACGTGAGTAAGATAAAGTTGTGCAGTCGTCTAGACATCCTTTTCACACTAATTAACAAAATCAAAGTAGGTCTGTAGATATGCAAAACAAGTACTACACGGTATTTATAATGCTTTAACTTTATGTCCAACTTCATTAATTAATGGTGGGCGTGTATAATACTGTACGTAAGAAAAGATCTGTACTATTGAAGTTTTTATAGCAAAATATTTGTTGATAAAAAATAAATCAAGTATTGCTTCAGTAGAAACATAGAGATTAATTTTCTTCACATGTTATTCTCTACAGTTCTTGAAAATCTGTCATGAGCATAGCGGCATTAGATTACAAACTTTTTAAATGAATTGAAAAGTATTCATTAAAATTCCAGGACACGCTTGACAGATATTTAAGAGCTGTTGATATCACCGTGAGAAGAAAATTAAACTATGTCTCTACTGGAGCAGTATTTGATTTATTTTGAGCAAAAAAAAAAAGTTTCTATATAAAAACTGCAAAAACATTTACCTTTTCTGTAGTCACATACATACCCGCCTTAAATTGTGTCTATAGAGGTCGTCCACGCAGTGAGGGATCAGACTTACAGGGCCTTTGGGAACAATTTTAAAGGAGGCCGGGGTTCAAATCCCAGCTGGACACATTTTGGATTGATTTTTCTCGCTAATTCAATGTGGATTTTCTTTTAAGTACACTCTCCGTCCCTACCCCTTAGACATTTTTTCCAAGGACGTGTTACTACCCGTTCCTGTTTTTCACAGTTTAATTACTCTAATGGGGTAGGAGGGATGAGGAAGATCAAATCTACCCCCATTCATGTTTGAAGTTTAGTTCACTCTGCCAACGATAAAGGTAAATGAATCTTTGATAACTTCTTTGATAAATTTAAAATAAACAAAACCATTTTACTATTCTTTTTGGTGGTTGCATGATTAAAGGAGTCACTCTTGTATACTAAACTAGGCATCCAATTCCGGTCATGCGTACTTGAGTTGGTTTTCCTTAAATAGTTTTCCACCCTCCCTCCACAAAAATGTTGGTACAATCCCTATAAATACAATCACCCTCGCGCCAATAAATAGTAAATTTTATTATATTTGTATTTGAGTCTTGATGGAAGAATTCATTAGCAGGTAGGTTACGAGGGCTCACCATAATCAGGAGATCTCAAGTGCCTGAAAAAATAAATATTTATAAAACATTGATCAGTTACATAAACTCAAGTTTCACCAGAAAGAATGCAACCTGTTGAATCTATTAAATGAAGTAAAATATTTACAATATTAAATGTTTACCAAAATTACCTTTTTAAATCTTATTTAAAAACATGATTTGTATTACCGTACTTTTGGAAACTTCATAATATTTGTATTAAGAGTAGGGAATGAGACAAGACGAAATAGTGGAACCTCTTACTTCAATCACTGCTAGGTTTGTTTTGATCTTGAAGAAAATCAAAAACAACTCTGACTGTGTTTGATCAATAACTTAACCCACGGTGCTTAGGTCTAAAAGCAACGCAGAACTTAAATCAGATAGTTTTGTTGATTTATATTCTTGCAAGATGGTGGCAAATATGATTTAGAATCATTTTATGATGTGTAGAGCTTAAATAATGATTAATTCAGCCTATCTGTACAAACTTTTTTTTAAAAATGATTTACCAAATATCACATAAGTCTTAGGGAGCTATCTAAACTTTCAGTACTACTATGTTTCAACTGACAGGCCAGTTCTTATCTGTTAGCAGAAATAGGTAGTATTTTATGGCAGAATAAATTAATTTAGAAAATAATCTGTCTATTATTTAGTAGTTCCATTTTAATGCAACCTATTTTGTATTTTCCATCATACTGCGAATTTGGATAGTCCTAGTGATTGAATTTCAACAATAAATCTAGATACTCATTTTATTTCTAAATATGAAAATTGTCAAAAATAATTGCCCAATCTGTCTAGTGTTTAAAAGAAGACTTAATGACACATTTTCAATACAAATATAAATATGGTTTCAAATACATTTGAGAAAAAGATTAAAACAAAATAATAAGTTTATTTACATAGCTATCATCTCTAGTTAAAAACCCGCCTCGGTGGCGTAGTTGGCTAACGCGCTTGTCGTATTGAGCTCGACTGCTGAGGACGGGGAGATCGAGGTTCGAATCTCGGTCGAGTGAACTGGGGGTAGTTTTCCCTAAATGGTTTTCCACTCTCCCTCCACGCAAATGCGGGTTCATTTCCTCTAATTCAACCTTCCCAATTCCTAATCCATTAGAGTAATTAGTACTTAAAGCGTATAACCCGAACGGATAGTAAGACGCGGTGCTAAATATTATTATTATTATTATTCTAGTTTAAAGAAAAATCTGACCATTTGAGGATGCCGATTCTTGGACTCCATCTGCGTGAATGAAGGGTAGTATTCCCTCTGGCAAGGTTTTTTTCTTTCTCTTTTTATATCACCACGTCTCACTACCTGTCCATGTTATACGCATATACTATAATTATTCTAATGGAGTAGGGATAAGGAAGGAAATAATTTTAGAGGCAATCAACTCACATTATAGTGGAAGGACAGTTGGAAACTACACATTTAGGAAAAATCACCATAAGTAGACTCAACCAGGATTTTAGTCCTGATCTCAGTCCTGATCTCCCAGTCATGAGCAGACCAGTTTAACCCAAAAGTGATACCTTAGACTGATCGGCCACTGAAGTGGGTATTACGGTTCTTTCGACTCTGTTCAGAAGAATGGTGTTATTTACCACTCTCTGGTCTTCGCTGGTGCAGCCAGGACTATGGAGGAGGGGCGGAGGATTAATTTCACTAACCAACTAAGTGGGGTCCATTGGGTTTTCCTACCGAACAATTTGAAATTTTAAAAATTGTCATAATTCGTAATTATTGTGACTATTAAGTTATTATGAACACATTTTTATCCATGCATACTGCTAGAATATACAAACATGCAAGTTTTAATAAACGGTATAATGGAAATTTGATTTATAAAATTGTTTTATGAGCTAAAATCTGAAAATTCAAATAAATAACTTGCACTAACTCTTAGCTTACAAAATCACTTTTGAACTAATTCACTTTAGTGTTATGTTAATTTTCCTTGACTTAATAGAAAGTTCATTGAGAACTTCATCCTCCCCATGTGGAAAGATCATATCTGGGCCAGATATGTCCAGAACTGGGGAAAATCTGGCCAATTCAAGTTCTGGGCCAGATCTGAGCCAGATCTGGGGAAAATCTGGCATTCCCAGATCTGACCAATTCCAACTCTAGGGCAGATCTGACCAATTGCAGTTCTGGGCTGGATCTGAAATTTTTCCACATGAGTCCGCAACTGACAACTCTGGGTGTATGCACATGAAGCCCATCAGGTCTGTCTTCATTTATAGAGTTCCTCATGTATGATCTCAACAGCTTTAGGGACGAGAAAGAGGTAGGTGAGTAGCGGGATATGGGGGGGAGGGGTTTCAACCCTGAAACTTCCCCCTCCCCTCCTCCTTGGCCGCACCAGTGCCAGTCTTCTCCTATTTGCCTTTATTATATAATTTAAGAAACTAGTAATAAGCATATATACCCTCATTAGTGGTCACGTGGGCTATAGTGCCAACCTCATCTTGTCTTCTTTTTTTGTGGTAGGGAGGTCAGTGTTTAAATTCCAGCCGGATGTACTGAAAGTGTTTTATTTCTAAATGGTTCTATCCTCTCATACCTCGAAAATGTAAGTACGTTAACTAAATTTTTACCTTCCTCGTGCCCACCCCATACAGATGTGGTTATGTGGATTGCCCAAAACGGTAGGAAGATATGAAGTTCTTAAAGGAATTAATGTTTAATTCCTTCAAATTATGTTAATGATAGTAACGTTTTTCAGTGTCATTTGAGGTATTTAAAATGCACATTCAGAACCGACTGATTTTATATCCACACGGCTTATAAACTATCTTAAAATCTTATCACTAAGAAAGGGTAAACCCGCATTTTACCCACGATAAGTTTTTCATCCACGTCAGGAATCGAACCCGATATCCTTAGCTCAATAGACCGACACGATACCGATTGAATTATTATTATTATTATTATTATTATTATTATTAACACCGCGTCTTACTACCCATTCGGGTTGTACGCACTTACGCTAAAGTGTAATGGTAGGGTGATTGTGAGATGAAATGAAGGACCTACAGTTTAACGTGGAATCCGAACTATGGTGGAGGCCTGGCATTCCCCACATTAACAAGATGTATTGTCAGAGGTGAAGGAAGGTTTTGGTAATCAGATAAATCTGTGCCGGGACCGAGGATTGAACCCCGGCCGCCAGCACAGAAGTCTGACACCTTACCCCTAGACCACCAGGTCACCCGATTGAATTAAAGTGTTGGACGATAAGAATGTTAACTTATAGTATTAATGAAAGTACTTCATTGGAATCGTACTAAGGACGAGGGTATTTTTATTGGTGAATATAATGAAAGTATAAACACATGAGTGACAAAAAAAAGGGCTGTGTCGTGGAGTGTTACCAGGGTAAGTAGAGCTTGTTAAATATTTACACTATTTCCCCACTAACTCTGTCCCAATTTGACCAATCTTAGATAGAATCTGCTCTCACCATCTCAAATGGTAATGCATTCTCGTTGATACCAGACCAATGAAGGCTCTACTTAGTGATATCACACGAACAGTTTAAACTATAACCTTGGCGACAAGCCACACCACGCAACCCTGCCGGTGACAAAATCTCTAACAAGTCACAGAAGATACAGGGGGAGACGTGACGGGGCTAAAAGAACGGCAGCTACCCTTATGTTATGTTTATCGTCAAAACTTGTGTCCTCTCGAGTTATTTCCTTTTATCATTTGGTCAAACCCCACTTTTTTTTCTTTCTATGACCTTATGCTATCCATACCATTTTCATAGACATATAAATAACGAAACTTAGATTTAATAAGTTCGTCTGTCAAGATATGAGCAAAATATGTTTTTATTAGATTTAAACTTCCACTTTATTAAATTAGGAAAATCTAAGGGTCAGAGCTATTGGAGCCAATCAATTAAGTTTCCTTGTCAGAAGCTACTATGAATGCGTCTTCTTCACTTTGGAGCTTACGTTGATTGGTAGCTATCAGAAAAAAAGCCCGAGGAATACTAACGCACTAATAATGATAGACTACCTAAACAAAGTATTTAATTTTATATATAAATATAATTTAAGCTAGTCAGAATGAAAATATTTATATACAATATAATTTTTCCTTCTAATTTGTATTCGTCGGTGACCTGGTGGTCTAGGGGTAAGGTGTCGAACTTTTGTGCTGGGGATCTGGAGTTCAATCCTCGCTCCCAGAAAAGATTTATCTTCTCATCCTTACCCCCTTCTCATCCGTACCCTATAAATTAACCTGATTTAGACTACGTATAACCTTTTTGTTAATACGTAAAATTGAGAAGTTAAAACAAACTTCATGGCAATAGAGTCGTGCAGACCGAGTGGCCGCCGTCTTTTGGCAAAGATAGTGCCAACTTCTCTAAAGAAAAGGTGCCATATGGTCAGCACAATGAACCACCGTCCGTTAATCTCAGTATTCTAGACAAGAGCCACTGTTTTTCGTTCATGAAGCTTCTTATTTTTACTAACGAGGCTGAGTTGACTGCTTCACAGAAAAACTAGTAGCACCGGGGATTGAGCCTGGAACCTCTGGATCTCTAACCAGGAAATCTGACGAATAAACCACAAATAGACGGTAAAAAAATGAGAAGTAATGAAAACTAGTTTTTTCTGAGTGTTTAAATATCTTACTGTAAGAGTTAACCGACCCCATAGTGAAGTGGTCAGTGCACCTGGCTACGAGACTAGGGGTCCCGGGGTTGATTCACGGCTGGTATACCTTGGGTGTTTTTCCCGAAAGGGGAATTTCCCCAACAGTCATCAGGGTTTGGTTAACTATCATTAGGTTAGGCTTTAGTGTTTATAAGTGTTTCTACTGGTTCCTCACCCTCATTCTCACTATCACCGTCATCATATCTCATCGGGACATGGAAAGAGCCTCCACGGAAAGAATGTACGATTAGTACATTCGGGTGTCATCTGGGCAACGGTTCGTTAGTACCGACTAATCTTTCCATTACTTGGCTAAGAATGATGTAGCCTAGGCGCACATTATTATTATTATTATTATTGTAAGAGTTTGTACTTTTATACAACAGTAGGCCTAGATAGATATATTCTCAGTGTTCAATGTTAGGCCTACTTAAAGACGTGTCCTTCTTACGCCCACTTGCATAAACTCCGAGTATCCATGAGGAGCGCGCTACTGTCAATGTTCTTCGTCAGACCTCGTTATGGCTATATTCGCCTCTACTGCTAAGCTTCTTGACACCATACATAGTCTGGTGAGTGTCTTGTTAGGGACCTCATTTCAAGTCACTCCACTTCACTCCACTTCCACCGCACCCCTTCCTCCTCATATTCTTCCCATCCCCTTGGTTTTTTCAATCTCCTACACCTTCTTGTTACTTGGTCTGGTCGTTACAACAATCCCATCACCACTATGGTACTTATTAAACTTCTTGACTGTTACCATACTTAACCAAAAGGTCCTAACTATTGTTGGAAACAGAAATGTTGGAATGTTTAGGATAGAGTCTCTTAGAAGTATATATAGGAATGTATTTCCTCAAAAGTACTCATAATAATGGCGTGTGAAGTGAAGATCCTGGAGTTCAAATCCCTGCTTGGAAATAAAACTTACAGTGTCAGTAACCAAACGGCTGCTATTTGTCGGAAAGGATAGTACCAACTTCTGTGAATGGAGGGTGTCGTGTGGTCAAGACAATGAGCCCTCCGGCCACTAGTTTCAGTTTTCTAGACCAGATTTGCTACTCTTTTCATTCAAGTAGCACCTTATTTGTCCTCAGTAGGTTGAGTTCATCCTTTCTCAGACCCAAGACTTCACGGAAACATTTTTCAAATATATTGTTTCACCTTAAGTATGAACTACAATATATGTAATTAAATATATTTCTATCACAAAATTATGCCTACCAACGTTTTATAAAGCGAGAATATTTAATTGATAATTATTGTAGGGTTTTATTTCGAATTAATTAATATTCCAACTAATTCTGTTTCAGCTTACTTATCACTTTTTTTATAAGCTTACTGTAGGTGCTAAAGATTACAAGCTCCTCATCTTCGACTTCCTTGGACTTCTGACTGTACCCCATATTTCAAGATCATCCAACAATTTTATATTATTTTAAATCGTTACAACATAAGCTAAACTCGTTGTCAAAACTTAATATTTATCTAGGTAATAAAGACTAGAGCCTACTTAGTTTTTGGCATTCACGAAAATATTGAGGGGGTAATAAGGGAAGGTGCAGTAGATTGTAACAAATTATACATTTTAAATATAATAAAAGATTAACGTTCAAAGTTTCAAACTTCCCCAACCTTATTTTATATAATGGGTAATTTATTAAACTTCCAGATTAATATGATAAAATATATTACTAAAAACTAAAATGTTAAATAGTTTTCCAACTGGCCCAAATAGTGAATCAAAATGAAATAATCTGCGGGTAGAAATTGAAATCATCTTTGACGTATCCAGATTGTAATTATTAATCCTAACCCAATTAAAACTAGCTTTTAAAATCTAAAAGTGAATACAATTTAAAAAAAGTAATAATCCTCTATGCCCATATTTGAAGCACAAAAATAGCCATAGAACTAAAGTAAAATATTTTATTTAAATTACATTGGCGTTTATTCCTCTCTTAACATGCGATCAAAATGTAAAAGTTCATTTAGTTTGGTTTGTCGGTGACGGAGGGTTCAAAATTCAAATCCCGGGCAGGTATACTAAGAGTTTTTTTTAAATAGATAGTTCTTCCCTCCTACTCCAGGCAAATATGGGTATATTTTATCTAAATTATTCCTTTCTCTTTTCACATAAACAAGCGTAATTAATACGCAACGAATTTAGCCCGAATAAGGAACAAAAAAAAACTCCTTAGCATTGGTGAGCAGTCAAGCTATATTAACTGAGCCTCCGACGTCTGCTGGCGAAAATAATACTACATTATGCAGATAGAGGGTGTAATATGATCAGCATATCAAACCCTCTGACCATTAATCTCAGGTTTTTAGACAGGCGCTTATACTTTTCCAAATAAGTATCTCTTCATTTGTTCTCACTAGGTTGAGTCTAACCCCGTTTCAGACTCAATGCTTCGTAGAAATATCTAGACGCGCCTGGGATTGAACCAGAGAGCCTGAATAAGAGGTGGTGAAAAAAAATGGTATTCCTTTGCAAACCAGTTGGCGTTGTCTATTTTGACGGTGTAGGAATGAACGGTCGGCCATGATTGATTTCTCCTTCCAGTCCGATGTGTAAATAAAGATGACACGAGGGTTATGCAGCTACACATTCAAGTAGCAGCACAGAATGGAGTTTCGGGCCATGTATGCCTTTGCTTTGCTGTCTTTGTTTGTTCGATGATGGGAAGGGGAGGGGGTGAAGGGCGAAGAGGGGTCTCCCATGACGCAGCAAAGTCTTCCTCCCTAACAACACGCCCGCCCATTTTTAAGGGGTGTACACGACGCCAAATAAGACGTGCTTGGAAGTGAATGGCCATCATGGTTTGCAGGATATTTGTTTAGATTAATATTTGTTAAAAAAACAAAATCAAGAAAAATCAGGGTTTAAATTCGGGATGCAATTAAAGAGAAAAATAAATATTATAATGGCTTTGTTTTGATTCCCAACGTGGGGTACGCGAAAGTATTTTATTATTATTATTAGCTCCGCGTCTTACTACCTGTTTGTGTTATACGCAATTACTCTAATGTGTAATGTGTGGATGATTTTGAGATGAAATGGAGGACCTACAGTTTAACGTGGAATCAGAACCAATTTGGAGGCCTGGCATTCCACACCTTCATAAGTTGTGATTAATACAAGTCTTGTTAGAGGTGAAGGAAGGGTTTGGTAATCAGATTTATCCGTGCCCGGACGGAAGATTTAACCCCGGACCACCAGCACAGAAATCCGACACCTTACCCCTAGACCACCAGGTCACCCTAATATTTTATTAATGGTAGAAATAGCTACATATGCCATAAGACAAAAGATCAGTTATTAAACTAACTCAGCGAAATTGTGAGGGGCAGTACGGGTTTACTTCTTCGTTTGAGCTTGAGAAAATAATTTAAATTTAAAATATAAAATAGGTTTTATAATTATTAATAAAGTAATAAATAAATTAAATTTGTAAGTTTCTATTGTAACTTTTTTTTAATGTAGGATTATTATATGCACTCTGTATTCATCTTATTATCACATTGTTTTTTAATCCCGTTGATAGACCATTTATTTTCAGTTGCAACAAATAAATCAAAAATAATTACTAATGCAGTAACTAAACATTTTGCTAAATAAAATTAAATAAACCATTTATGGAAATGGGCTTCCATGGGGTATTCCAAGCGAAAAAAGGCTGGTAACCGCTGGCTTAAGAAATCAGTCCAGTCTTTGCAAAAACAAATATCAAAGGGCTTTATAATGGGTAGGCTCTCACAAATATTAGTACATAGGCATGGGGACTAAATGCTAAAATGAACTAGTATTTTTTTTTCAGGTGAAGATAAGGTCAAGGCTCAAATACCGACAGGATGTACTAAGCCTGGCTTTTTCTAAAAAAAAAAATTCCACACCCACTCCACGCAAATTCGGTTACACTTTCTCTAACTTAGCCCTATTCTCCTTAACATGCAAACAAGGGTAGAATACGTTTCCTCTAAATCAACCTTACTCCTTCCCAACATCAAAATGAGGGAACGCTTCCTCTAACATAACATTTCTTCCCTAACGCGTAAATGCAGGTAGACCCTCTAAATTAACTCTCTTCCCCTAGAACGTAAATGCGTGTACATTTTCTTTAAACCAACCCTCCTCTCCCTAACACACATGCGGTTATGTTTCTTCTAATAAAAACCTTCCTTCACTAACACGCAAATGAGGGTACGCTCTAAATAAACATTCTTCCCCAAAACATTCAAGCGCAGGTACCCTTTATCTAAATCACCCCTCCGCTTCCATAACACATTAGCGCAATTAGTTTCTCTCTGCATTACCAGAACGGGAAGCTAGATGTAATGAGCAACCTATTATTTAAATACTCTCACCTTGGAAATAGGATGGCTAACTATTCACCCCTCAGTGCACCCATCTGGGAATCTAGCACCAACCTGTCGCTTTACGAATCAAGCACACTTTTATGGTGTAAGGCGTCTAGGCTGTCTGTAATAATATAATAATATAATATCTAGCACCGCGTCTTACTACCCGTTCGGGTTGTACGCTTTAAGTACTAATTACTCTAATGGATTAAGAATTGGGAAAGTTGAATTAGAGGAAGTGAACCCGCATTTGTGTGGAGATAAAGTGGAAAACCATTTAGGAAAAACCACCCCCAGCTCATCCGACCGAGATTCGAACCTCGATCTCCCCGTCCTCAGCAGTCGAGCTCAACACGACAAGCGCGTTAGCCAACTACTCCACCGAGGTGGGTTAGGCTGTCAGTAAATTTACATAAATGGTATAGGGACAAGGAAGAAGGAATTCAGAAAAAATTTACCTGCGTTTTCTTGGAAGGAGAACGGAATATCATTTAAGGTAAAAGCCACCCAAAGCATACCCGGTCGTTATTCGAAGCCTAACTTCCCCTCATCGACAATCCAGTCTGTAACGGAAGGGACGGCATTGACTAGGGATTCTCAAACCTTTTTAGAGCAAGGCGGCCCTTGAATCGAAAAAAAAAAACATGCTGGAGCTCTCGTAAATTTTTTTACAACAATATTAAAAACAATCAATAAGGACCGTAAACATCTACATGTTCTTGCTGCGTCTTTATCAAATTTTCTTTAATCATTTATGAACAAATTGGCAATCCTAATTAACTTAATGATGATATGTGATAGTGTGAGAAACAAATAAAGAATATTATAAAATTTCTTTTAAGTTAAAATAAATGGTACGCTGCACTGCACAGACTTTCTCTTTAATTTTAAAATAGAGACATTTTCTAAAAATTCGTAAAATGTGTGAAACAAAATAATAAACACTTGCAGAAACACTCCACCAAAGAGCATAGAAGAAATATTATACAATGTTACAGAAACATTTAGAAAAAAAAAGAGCATATTGTTTACCAAAGAGTATAAATATCAATATAATATTTCTAAGTAGGCCTACTCCTTAAAACATATGGTTGCTAATAGCTCAGAAACTATTATTTTATAAAAATATACCTCAAACGAAAGTGTTTTATATGTAATAGTACCACATCTTTACAACGATACCAAGGGAACTGTCTTCCACATTCATTTTCTACGATCGAGCGTAAAAAGGCCTATTAAATTTGCCGAAATGGAATTTTCATCTACTTTCCAAGGTTTCTTTACACGCCGTAATTAACATGTGACCGACGGCTTTATTGCCCATAGTAAGGAAGTTGTTCTACGGACTTTCAGCACTCAAAATAAGTCCGTAGGCCTCAAATGGGCTATAACGCACGGACATAGGATCAAGAGACGAGAGCACTTTACCCCAAAACCAGCGAGGTTGACTTTTTGTCAGTTATCCCCATAAATAAAATTTTACAATACAGCTAGCGTTGAATGGGTAAGTTATGTGCATAAACCTATTGCGCAATCGAAAATGGCTTTATACGTAAATATTATCAAACAAATACGCTTATTTTTGTGATTTCAGGTCTTTAAAAGAATATATCAACATAATTAAACTTAATGAAGCAATTGATCATAGGAAATTGTAATCTTAAAGTCATGGCACATTAATGTCAGTGCCTTTTCGATTAAACTAAAATACTTTGCATTATAATATTTACTTTTTTTTTTCAGTGGACCCGTACAAGAATACATTCATCACAAGCGCTTCCTAATTTTCGATTACGAGAAGTTTGAATTGAATGGCTTCCCATGTCAAATGAGTGTGTTTAAAAACCTGTTCCTTCCTGTCAATGACTGTTTAGCTAATGAGTTAATGAAGTAAGACTAACGAGAATCAACACACGTCATATTGCGTTAATTGAAAATAAGAAAGTGATATCAATATTGATTAATGGGAACTGACCAATCAAGGCTTTACACAGATGAATCATTTCTCCAATTGGTATGAAATGTACATACTACATAGTTTCTTTATAGAAACGAGTTTATAGTACACCAATAAGCGAACAGCCTGCTTCTATGGCCTCATGGTCTAAGACGTGACTGTAGCAATAGACTGAACTGCCGAAGATCGGAATATTGGTGTTTGAATCAGAGTGTACTGAGGGTGGTTTTCTCTAAATGGTTTTCCATTCTACTTCCACGCAAATCCTTAACTCACTACCGTAAATAATAAATATTCGTAGAACCTGAACAAGTCGTAACACATTTTGACACTTTTTAAAAAGATATACAAAAGTTAGAAAAAACATTTAAAGAACTCTGAAATGGGCTGCTGGAGAAGACTTGAGAAGATCAGATGGACAGACAGGGTGACAAATGAGGTCCTTAGAAGAGTGGGGGAGAAGAGAACCATTTTGGAGGTGATTTTTCGGTACAAAACAAATTGTATCGTACACATCCTTAGGAGAAACTGTCTTCTGTATGATGTCATAGAAGGCAAGAGGAGCTTAGGAAGGAGGATGATTCAAATATTGGATGATTTGAAGGAACGAAAAAAATTCTGGGAGCTGAAAGAGGAGCCAGAGGATAGGGCGCAATGGTGGGCCGAGTTCAGTGACAAACGAAATGGATCTGTCTTGATACAGAACACCTAATAATAATTATTATTATTATTATTATTATTGGACCTATTATTCATCCATTAAATATGACAATTACAGATCGCATCACTTTGTATAGGGTTGGGCCTATATTAATATTTGAAAATATAATTGATTAATTGTTTTGTAATTGGTTAAAAAGTGTATTGAAACATAAATCAGATTGTAACAAATAGAAATATTTCACAACCCAAAAAATTAAGTTTATAACAAGTGTTTCATGTGTTCTTTTTGAAATAGTCTGGATTGATTAACACTTCTTGATGGGGAAATAATAATAAAAAAAACTACCCACACTTATTAATAAATACAATAAATATTATCTTTTTTATCAACATTATGATAAGGCTTCTTTTATGGAAAACAATAGTCAATGTATTATTAACTATTTATTAATTATCGCTCGTTGCTTTCTGCAGATAAAGGGAAAGTTGAAAGTTGATTCTCAGGTTGCATGATTATGTGACATAGGCCTTTTATTGAAGAAAACCATTAGATGGGTAATTACGATACTCATAGTCATCACACTTATCGTGTAGGGACATAGAACCTCAGATACACGATGTGGGAGGTCCTTTTTTATTTAATTATAAATATATAAGGATTTTGGTAAAAATAAACATTTATAAAATGCTAACTTTTTTTATTATCTCTTCTTACTAACCGTTCGGGCTATATGATAATTTTTTTGGTATTAGGGAAGTTATGTTTAGAGGAAGTGTACCCGAATTTGCGTGTAAAACCATTTTGGAAATGACACCCGGACGAGATTCGAACTTTTATCTCCCCGTCATCAGTAGTCTAATTCACTGCGAGGGTAGCGCGTTAGACCATGCGGCCATAGAAGCGAGCTAACTTTTTTTTCAACAATAATAACCTGATTCGGTGGTCGAATGGTCTAAGGTGCTACCCTCGTCAAAGATTTGGCTGTCTATGATGGGGTTAGAATCATGGTTGGATATACTGAGGTTGCTTATCCCTCTCTCTCTCTCTCGAAGTAAATGTGGGTACTTTTCCTCTAATTCAACCTGAGTCAGCCTTAACATATTAGAGTAATTAGCTCAGATGCGTATTAAAGAAACGGGTTGGGAAAAACGATGATTATAAAAAATATGTCATTTTACTATTAGACTATATTATTAGTCTATTATTTTATACTGATAATATCTATCAAAAGTTACAACTGGCGATAACGACTTGACGTAAATAAGACCTATAATATGAAATTGGACTATAGATATAAGCCTATGTTAAGGTTATATAATTTTATTTAAATCTTATTATTTTTATTTTACTACACAGTACAAAGTAATTTATACCTAAGCTTAATGTTTTTAGGTTAAACGTTTTAAGACACGGTTTAGTTAATGGCCGGATTTAAGGGATAGGCATGGGATGGGAAGGGTAGTTTTAGGATAAGGAATAACACGGTGATGAATTATATGCGTTAACCCACTTCATTGCACCCACACTAATTTGGATTGGGGTTGGGAAAACCTTCCCCAATACACCTAGACGAGAATCGAATCTAGACCTCCTTGTGACTGGTAATCCAGCCTATTGATGGGCCAAATTCTTATACCGCGTAACCTCTAGTACGATTATTTATTTTTTTAAACTTCATTACTTGTCAAAATATATTATCTAATTAATATTATTTTTGTCAAAATATTGTTAAATATATCCAAAGTACAAGTAAATTTAAACATATTTCTTGAATGTAAAGCATTATTATGTTTATATTTACCAACACATGTGCTTATCCCTTCTCTGGACCTCTTTTGATGTTTGTTGTTTAAAGGGCTTATTTAACTATTTTAAAGTCGACTTTGGTGGTCTTGGGGTAAAGTGCCCGCCTATGGATTTGTCTTGAGCGATCAAAAATCTGTAGAACAATTTCCTTCGGAGGGGAAGTAAAACCGTGGTCCCATTTCGATTGTGGCATGTAAAATACCTTTCCTGGTCAAAATTAGTAGGCCTATTTTCGCTCGTTCATAGAAATTATCGTGTGCTGATATAATCAGTCGGTTCAGAAAGTCCATGGTAAATACATCAAATAAATAAAAAATCTTACTAGGTCCTAAATCAGCTATTTATTGGACACTTGAGTAAGGAGGATTGTGTATGTAGACCTAACTTATTATTTACCCGCATCGGTGAATACAATGGCTAAACACCAAACGTTACTAATCTGATTTTCTGCCAACAGGAAGTTCATGCAGATAGCCTCAGGTGGATATTAAGAAGTCATGGCACTTAATAAATAATGATTTCGAAATCTTAACTCGGTTGTTAATGTGTCTGTCTACTTATTTAAGGGTCCTGGGTTTGGTACCCAAAAGGGTCAAAAACATTATTATAATTGAAATTGGGGTTTACCTTTTCATAATGATGAATTGAAGGAAGGCCCGGTGCCTGAATGTTGTGTATAAACCTAGATTTAAGTTAGTTTGTAGAACGTGCGATGAATCTTTATAAAAATACACATTAAATCTCCCTTGGAAAAAAGGTTAAAAAAAATGTTTCCACCTACTTTCAGTAGACAATAAACCCAAATTATTATAGGGTCTAAAAAAAAACCAGTAAGACTTAACATACAGTGGTGAACATTTTCTCATTGCGTGTAGGGTGGATTAAAAGCCCACCCTCCCTTTTCTTCCGTCCTCTCTACCCTCCAACCTTCGAGTGTCAACACCCCCATAAATCACACGATTGGTCCACAACCCTGATGACTCACAGTTTCCTTTTTCCCCAACCGACGCATGCGCAGTATAGTATAGTTTAACCTCCTCCCCCTATCATAAGCTTCAATGAATACAGAAATTAACTTTGGTTTTACTTTGAAAAGGAGTTTCAATTAACTTTCCCTTAGTTTTTTTTAGCATTGACAATAGATTTTTTGTGTTTTTTCAGTAGTGGCTGCATGCTTTTAGCTTAGTGGTTGTATGTTCTTTTTTTTAAATTGCTTCTTGGCTAAATATTTGAGAACTACCTATAGTAAATAAAACTAAAAGGCAAAGAAGTAAATATAGTAAATCACTACTTTTTATTAATGACACATCAAAAAATTTGGCACTTAGAAACTAAAAACAAAATTCAATAAGCTAAATAATAAAAGTAATCAAGCTAACCTTATTATTTATAAGAACCCTACTACTAAAAAAAACTGTGTTTGTAAATAAGGGTTAATTAGGTGGAATAACGCAAACTATATGTAGATTGGTGCAAATATTTGCCACTAAACTTTTACAGAAGTTTTTATTGTAATTAAGATTAATTTTCCATTTAACACATTGGATTGCTAACCTATTGACTAGATATTTATTTTATAATTCTATAACTATTTGAATACATTGTTTATCTCCGAACAAAAATATAAACTAAAATGGCTGTTTTCCATAAGAACAGAGTTGCTGTAGTTAAAAAAATAATCACTCTTAAGACAGTTAAAAAGGGGGGATCAAATAAATAGGCATACATTATATATGGCCATGTTTTGAACATAAATTTCAAAATATTTGTCTGATGCAACGTAAAGTATTTAAAACTAGAGGTATGGACAATAGCATATTAACACAGACTAAACTTAAAGGAAAAAAACATATTTGAAAAAGGAAATCATATCAATTTACAAATTAATTATTTAGCACAAAAGTTGAAAACTAATGCAATGAAAACATAGTTAATGATTAATTTGACCTATTGACGCACAACTATTACATAAAATAGTATCTATTACATTTGTTTCTTACATAATTAAATATTATGCCTACATTGTACTGGATAAAATCACACAGCCAAATAGGAACTACAAATAATTATTAAAATTGTTTCCATAAGATGAATATTATTACTCCAATTAAATTCTTTCTTACACCATCAAAGTATTAACTCAAGCAATTTTTTTTAGAACATTTATTAGACATAAGGCATATAAGAAGTTGAGTAACGTGTCATATTTGTAAACACGATATTAGGCCTACTTTGACATGGGGGGGGATCAAAAACCATTAATGAGGAAAAAATAAAGATGCCCTAGGCTTAGCTGATCGGGATAAAGCACTGGCTTCTAGAATCCAAGTCAGGAGTTTTAACCACTAAACTAAGCCTTCTTTTGTCTACTAATTTGGTTGTTATTAATTAATAATATCCTTAGCCCGAATTCCGAAGCCCAGACAAAAAGAAACATAGGCCTACTTTAATAGAATTAAACTTAATGAGAAATAGCACAAAGTCTTTGTGTTAATTATTATATTAAGTTATATGAATATTAAAAGTGGGTTTAATCATTATTAAAACAAGACCTACACACACAATTCGGTGACCACAGGGTCAAAGGCATCTCTAGTACAATAAGTTAAGACTGCCGATTATGGGAAGATTGGGGTTGAATCCCAGTCAGGTGTGTTGAGTTTTCCCTAAATGATTTTCCACGCAAATGATACACTTTTTTCAAACTACCTCTTCATCCCTAATACATTAGCATAGTTATTAAATAGGAGGTGACCTGGCGGTCTAGGGGTAAGGTGTCAGACTTCTGTGCTGGGGGTCCGGGTTTCAATCCTCGGTCCCGGCACAGATTTATCGAATTTCCAAACCCTTCCTTCACCTCTGACAAGATGTGTATTAATCACAACTTGTGAATGTGAGGAATGCCAGGCCTCCACCGTGGTTCGGATTCCACGTTAAACTCTAGGTCCTCCATTTCATCTTACAATCACCCTACCATATCATATTAGTGTAAGTGCGTATAACCTGAACAGGTAGTAAGACGCGGTACTACTACTAATAATAATAATATTAAATAGGCATAGAGCCGGCTAGTAAGACGCGATGGTAAATAAAGACCTATTCTACAATTTATTTGAATCCGAAATACTTTTTATTGGATATTGATTCAAAACTAATACTAAATATTATAAGCCCCGTGGAGGTAATCAATTTTTTGTCTTTCACACACGCACGCGCGCACGCACACACACACGCACACGCGCGCGCACACACACACACAGAAAGATCAAATTAAGTCACGTCCATCATAGACCCTGCCTTAAAATATGAGTGAAGAATGACCCTGGGCACGGGACGACTCCTAGATAGCTCAGTGGTTAGAGCATTGGCGTACTAAGTCAAAGGTCCCGGGTTCTATTCCCGTATCCAGGTGTCATTTTCAATTTTCAGAAATTAATTCAAGTTAAAAATAACTGATAACCTGAAAAACATGATGTTTGCGTTAAATTAAAAAGAAAAATCAGCTACAAAATAATCGCTTGCTTTGTTTACCACATAAACAGAGATTATATGCTGTAGAAATATATCTGTTTGAAGATTAATTTAATTTATAAAATGTCTAAGACCAATAACCAAGAATTTATGGGTGTGATTAAATTGACTCCAGCTATTTTACCTTCTAAACATTTTTTTGGTAGGTTTACATAGATTAGGCCTAAAGTTTGATATTATCTAAATGTGTATAGTGTTCAATCATTATTTGATGACGGGCTCTAAAGAATATATATTTTAAAACGGTTGTTAGCTAATTAACATTTGTAGACCCTATAGTATCAAATGTTATTTAACAAATAGCTTTCAATAGTATTTAATAGAAATTAAATATATTCCACACATTAATAGAAAAATAAATTGACTGACATTGACACAAGAAATATAATCGTTAAGATGTTGATAAATCTATTTGAATAATTTAGCCTTGTTAACATTTAACTCTTGATTATAATGATGTGCATAGGTTTAGTATATAGCCTTAGATATTTTTTTCTTTTTTTAAATTCTAAATGAAAAATACATAAATTATTACCATACGTATAAAAAAGGTACTATATATCCTATATAAAACTTATGTTTAAACATTTTTTGTTGATTTGCAAAATGCCAACACATGCATTAATCACCAAATAAGTAGTTCATTTTTATTTTTTTAATCATACAAAATAATTAGATTAGACTAATCAATATAATATTTGGATTACTTTAAAAATCGATAGAAACAATAATTTAAATAATAAAGTGTTGAAAGAAAGATTCATTTCGTTTTATTAGATTATTAAAAGTAAATTATTATTATTAGCATCGCGTCTTACTAACCGTTCGGGTTATACGCACTTACACTAATGTGTAATGGTAGGGTGATTGTGAGATGAAATGAAGGACCTACAGATTTAACGTGGAATCCGAACCACGGTGGAGGCCTGGCATTCCTCACATTCACAAGATGTATTAAAAGTAAAGAAAAACCACATTTCATGTTAATATTATTTAAAATAAAATAAAGTTACTGTTCAAAATCAGCCATTGCATTAAGTGAAGCTCAACGCCATTTCCTTTCTCCCCCTCTCCAACAAATAAAGTATTTACAATAGGCCTATTCTTTTCACAATCACAACTCACCTAAACATAAAAAAAAATAGATTCACCTTTAATACTAAACTTCGTTCACGTTATGATACTTTCAGATCCGTGCTAAAACTGAACTCGACGTTAATCTGAGCGATGAAGCCGTTGTACCGTTGTTTATTATGGACGCGGCTCCGCCATCTTGGTAACTTTCGGCCGTCTTTTGTCGGCTCGGCTTGGCTTGGCTTCCCTTCCCTCTACCGCTCCCCTTCTCGAACCCGCCCTCCCCGTCCCTCTTTACATGTCCTAGACAGAAGTATACAAGAGTGACGGTAACATCTGCTTCCAGAAAAAATGGGTCGTTTGTTTGAAAATTCTCATCTAGTCTTTAATTTGAGTTATTCCTGTAAGATGGCAAAAAAGGCATTGGGAATAGTACACAAAGAGTGCGTGATTCTTTAATATTTTTTCCTTATCATATTAGGATAAATTTAATATTTTTACCATCTATAGCCTACATCCTGCAACATAAAAAAATGTACAATGATACCTAACAATTTTAATATTTTAAAATAAGTTTAGATAGTTTGAAAAATTAAGACAGTAGATCTATTTTAGTTCAAAGTATTTTAGAATCCTGGAATTTCATGGATAATAGACTATATTGCTTACACCTGGAAGGTTAGGTTTTGTTCGTTTGGGATAATTTATAAAAGTAAAAATGTTACCTATCGTTCAGGTTATATGCCTAGAGGGAGAGTTGAAAAATATTTTTGAAAACCTACCTCAGTACATCCCACCGGGATTCGAATCCCTATTTCCCTGTCAGCGGCAGTTTAGTCTTAACACGAGAGTAACTCCTTGGACCATGCTGCCACCGAGGTCATGTAAAATTTCAATTAATCCATATTAAAATAATTTTGATGCCATGTTGTGACATTCTTTTAAATATCTACTTTCTAAATCTTAGTGTTTTTCTGTCATTTAAAAAAAAATAGAAGTATTTTTTAAATTCTAATTTCGTTTTCATTGGAAATTTAATTTTGTTTTTGTACCTATGGATGGTAAAAAAAAAATTAAATGTGACTCAGAAAAAAGAAAAAATATCCCCCTTTCTCTTGCTTCACTAGGTATGGTTTTGTTTTAACATAAAATATAGGCCCTAGTAAAGGATAGAAGAGCAATTCTTTGCCTATAAATTATCTCGTGGTCTGACACTAACTCGGCACAGTGGCATTCGATCCATTCTCAGAATAAAAATTGATGGCATGTCTCTTTTACGCAAAGCTACTCAATTAGCCTATAAATTCATATATTTTAAAATTAATAGATGTGGAAACTTCGATCATCCTTAAAATAAACTCCATCCGGTATATCTCATATTTAAGATCATTTTTAATTTATAACAAACATTTGGTGAGAAAATATCCTGTTTATTTATTTTCAAATGAAAGCACATAGAGCTTTTTTTATATAAATGGCTGTGGTTAACACGCATATGTAAGCTATTAATTTAAGTTAACGTGTTAGCGATAGTGAAGGTATAATTTAGAGGAAGTGTCCCCAAATTTTTGTGGATGAATATTGGGAAACCATTTAGGAAAAAAAACAACTCATATCCGATTGGGATTCCCGTCTATTGCATTGGATTTAGACCATGCGGCCACCAAAGCGTGCATATAGGGACAAATTCACGATAAATCTATTTACCCTGGGCTTACCTACGATTAGATTGAAATTAATTGTATTTTTTATTTTCAATTTGTTAGAAAGACACGTCACTTAATATAACGAGAAAATAAAAAACAACAAAGCTACAGTAAAAAATCAACAATTTGCGATCTTAAGTTATTAATATTTCTATCCACTTCCATCATATACAAGCGAATCGAATGCCTGAACTTTTTCCATAACCTGGGAATACCTGTGACCACTTAACTCCTTTGAGTAATATTCAAACCCTTTCACTGGAAACATTCACGACAACAATATGGTCATAAATTAAATTATTTTTCTTTTGGGAACTAAACTTTTTCTTTTCTTTTGTTACTTAAAAAAAAGTGAGAGTTATTGTCAAAATATTTAGGTGTCGTTTAAATAGTACAAACAATTTCTCTTGCNAGGAGTTTGTGAAATATGATTTAAGAATTACACCTGGACATGGGAATTAGTTCTTGAGATCTTGAACTTTGCAGGCGACCTTGCTTATTTGAATATTTTTAAGCTATTTTGCGAAGCAGACTCCAGCTTAGCTTGAAGCATCCAAGCAGTATAAAGACATATAAACTTGGATACTAATGTAAGAAATAGAGAGAGAGAGGAAATAAAATGAGCAGTTCACCAAGAGAGGGCTCTTGTCTATGTGCTGATAATACTTGCCCTATTCCTCTGACGAGCCTACACAATCACTATACTAGTTAAGCCTTTAAAACATTGACTTACTTTTTAAAATCACCTTAATTCTGTTTCCTATTCTAGGTAGATATTATGCTTCCGCGGGCTTTTTTTAAATCTACATTCTGGCAGGAAGACTCCTACAGGACATGTTCATGACCAAGCGAAATAGCCTAAGCTGTATAATTTATAAAACATAAGGTTACAAAAAAAACTACAAGACAAGGATCATTTTGTGACACTGTAAGACTAATTTTAAAATTATTTAAGAATGTATGGTTTTTATTTAAACGTTACGTTTTTTAAAACTCACCGAATAAAACGTAAATTCATTGACAAGGAAAATCCTATCTTGACCAGCTCTGGCGTCAGAGCAAATTAGAAAGGCATCTACCTTAGAGCTATTTATTCTACAACAATATTTTACAAACGTCTATATGTAGCTAATAAATACATCGGATTCGTGTTTGATTCTCGTTTTGGGGGCGTAATTTTTCAACTAAATTGTCATGAAACGTCGATATTTATCAAAATCTTGAATACGAATTTTTTTTTAAGATCACAACCTCGATGCCTTGGAGAGAAAGTATAAAGTGACAGAGGTCCGCTTTTAACTATTATATATTATTATTAGCACCGCGTCTTACTACCCATTTGGGTTATATGCACTTACGCTAATGTGTAATGGTAGGGTGATTGTGAGATGAAATGGAGGACCTAACAGTTTAACTTGTAATCTGAACCACGGTGGAGGCCTGGCACTCCCCACATTCACAAGTTGTGATTAATACATGTCTTGTCATAGGTGAAGGAAGGGTTTGGCAATCAGATAAATCTGTGCCGGGACTGAGGATTGAACCCCGGACTCCCAGCACAGAAGTCAGACACCTTACCCCAATATAGCCAGGTCACCCAACTATAATATAAAGTGCATTATAAATTTATCATGATACTCTTAACAGATGGCAGCACTAACTTAATTCTAATCAAAATTTGAATCTCCTTTTCTGTTTATAACCCTTGTAACAAAAGTATAAATAAAATCCAATACAAGAATATATAAACGCAGGGTTTTATATTTTGAGAAGTTTATATGATTTAGAGTCTAAAAACAAATAAAAAATAATAATTTCATAACTCCAATTAGTTGTATATATACCTATATTTTGTAAGAAAGTCTTCCTTATCTATCAGTATTCAGTGTATATTTGATCAAATACTTTGGTGCTGTAAGAGAGAAAATTAATCATTATAATATAGTAAATTACAACCAAAGATATAGGCATATATTTTTTTATAAATATATAATTTTATAGTATTTTGATTATATTTTGCTCAGATAATATAAAATTAATTGTTAGGCAAAACAGACCCCAAAATAAATGCAGATAATTTACATGGTTTAAAGTGATAATCATGCAAAATATTTATTTAAACCATATATTAAATGATAAAGTTGAAATTTTATCAAAGTCTTCCTCAAGCTTATTGCGAGTGGAACTAAAGTTAAGTTAATCTCCATATGTGTGGAAGAAGGGTGAGGAAACATTTAGTAAGAATACACATCTTTCAACTCACAAATTAATATATTATGTTATACTTGGCCTTATAATCAATTATACAAAATATATTTTTGAATATAAGGATAAATAAATCATTTGCTTATTTAATGATGATTAAAAATATAAATGATACTACCTTTCTTTAATGGGATATTCTGTTTTGCCTAAATAAAGGACAGTGGCGATTAGTAGAATTTTTTTTTTCACCAGAATATACGGAGCTTGTTAAGTATGTAAATATTGGATTCCCATTTGACCGAACCTACTCCTTTTTCTAAAGTCCTATTTGAATTCTAAGGAACTCTTTTCTAAAGTTACAAATACGTCTAGTCATGTGATCTACACTAACTGTCTATTGTCATACATATTATCAAGACAAATGAAATAATACCATTAACTAAGTAAACTGCTATCAATTTTGAACACAAAACGATTTGTATTTTCTAATCACTTTTTTAGCAACCTTCTTAACATCCGGTCGAGTTATAGGTACTTTATATGTACTATTTTTTTTACGTTTATTACTGTTTCCAGCCTATGGAGTGGGTCAGTGCTTTATTCAAGTCATAATTATATATTTCCAATACCGGCTTGCTTACTTAAGACTAGGACAAGCACAACATCCGGTCCCCGGCCGTCAATTTATCATTGAAATGGTAAAATCCATATTTTCATCCATAAATTTTCGGCCATGCCGGGAATAGAACCCAGGAGCTTTAGCTCAGTATCCAGACACGCTGGTGACTGAGCTAAGGTGTTGGACAGGCACATGTACTAATTACTCTAATTTGTTGAGGACTGGAAAGGTTGAATTTAGAGGAAGCGTACCCACGTTTTCGTGGAGGGAGAGTGGAAAACACCCAACTGGGATCGAATCCCGATCTCATCGTCATCAGTTCTATAAATTCCTTCTTAATAGCCATCTATAGATAGCATGTATATGTACTTTTTTTTTAAAGATGTAGGCCTACTTTTTAATGGATTATTTTGTTTCGCTGCATCTCACTTCTAGTTCGGGTTTTAACATAAAATAAGTTATATTAATTTAGCTAATTTAGTTGGGATTAAGACGGTGTAGTTAGTAATAAATGTACTCACATAAGCGTGAAGGGAGAGTTGTAATTCGTTTAGGAGAAACTACCCTCAGTACGCTTAGTAGGGGTTTAAACACCAACCCTTCCTCAGTGGTAAACCAGAATAAAAGAAATTGACATTTGACAGCACGTGGGTCCTGGAGTGGGTATATTGGGGTGTGAAAGTTATCTTGAAAAAATAAGTTAAATCTGTAACCTTATTTTACCATCCCCAACTGTTCGCTTAGAAATAATAAATATATTTATCAGAACCACCCTAGATCTCTCATTTAGTCTGTTTGGCAGTTGATGGAGGGGTGGAGGTTCGAATCCTAAACAGGCTCACTGGGTGTATTTGTTCCTAAATTGTCACCTACTTCCCTTCCATACAAATGTGAGTACATTTACTCAACATTAATCAATCAATTAATCAACACATTAATGCAATCAATATACATGCGTGTACTTGTAATATTAGGCTATTGTGGACTAAATTGGTTTGAAAGTTGTGTGTTCAGGCCTTCAATTTTTTTCTTTCGTGTGAGTGTAGTACTGTAATACTCTCACACCAATGGTCACGTGGTTAAAATGTATAATCTACACGAGTTTTTTTACCCTGCCCTATTTATCCTGAGATCTAGACTGTAACCCAGGACTTATTAGTACTTACAATATTTCGTTTACATCTGTTTATTAATCTAGTTTTTAAAAACAATAATAATATGGCATTGATGATAGCACCTAACCGAGTTGACCTAATATTTCCTGTCTCTTACATTTCTATCTTACGAGTTGTTCCACCCCGAGTAGTTTACGCCCCCGGTACCCTGCTCCGCTGGCTGTCTCACCGCTTCTGGATCTAATAGTCGCCAGATCGGCGAGAGCCCCAAACGGCTAGTAGGACGCAGTGAGGTAGGTTCTAAAATTTAATATTCACATAAATTAACAAGCTCCGCAGACAATGGTGACTCCCTCACGTCCCGCCACTACTAAATAGTTCCTCACGTGACCCTCGATATGTCCAACCCGTGCAGAGGTTGTCTGGCGTCCATCTCCTGCTGGCTCTTCAGGAGGACCGTGGTCGTCGTGGTGGTCGTGCTGCTCACGAGACGCAGGGGCTTCGTCGTCACGTTCTCATTCTTACCGCACGCCTCTTCCGGCGAGAGCGACGACGCCGAGTGGCAAGAAGGCGTCGCTATCTGGTAGCTGTCCTTCTTCGCCTTCATCCTCCTGTTCTGGAACCAGATCTTGATCTGACGCTCAGTGAGGCACAGCGCATGCGCGATCTCTATCCGCCTCCTCCTGGTCAGGTACCTGTTGTAATGGAACTCTTTCTCCAGCTCCAACGTCTGAATCCGGGAGTACGTCTGACGGGTCCGCTTCGCCCCATTTCTGGAGTCACCTTGAACACAAGAATGGTCGATTGATAACCATTTTAATATACCCACTATAAGTGCTATTTTATAATTATAGTGATAATAATATTACGGCTTTAATAGAATGTATAATATCTATAAAAAATGATAGCTATACAACATATGACTTTACGTATAAATTCATGAAAGTAAATCTAGCTACTTTTCCAGGAACAGATAAAGGATTACTATGGAAATTGTAGTGTATTTTGATTAATTTAACTTTCGACAAATAAGTTAGTAAAAATCAACATTTTAAAATATCCATAATGACGCACGTAAATAAAATTATTATTTGAATCTTATAAAAATAAACTAAATTTAAAGAGTGAAATTAAAAAAAAGTTATAATTAATACTGTTAGAAAATTAAATAAGACTCGATTACTACTTTTTTTAATTTTTCAGTCCTTCATTGTGAACATATAATTTCGAAAATAAAACTTAGTTCTTGGAAACTTTCATTCTACTTGATATCTATCGGTTCAATTTCTTGTTTATTTAAAAAGTAACTTAAAATTAAGTCTTTAATCATAAAGTCAGATCGTCATAAGTATAAATGAATATAATATAAGATATATACATACTTTTTTAATTTTCTTTATTGCTTTCATCAAAACGCAAATAGTTTTTCAACTCTACCTTTTGAAAGATTATTTCATTGTTTCTACTATGGATTTATTTTTTATATTCTATATATGGGGATCCAACTATAGATAACTATAGCAGTTGAGACTTTTCTCAAGAATGACTAACCTATTATCTAAATATATGTAGTGAGTTTATTAA
Organism: Timema douglasi; assembly: GCA_901482245.1. NCBI lineage: Eukaryota > Metazoa > Arthropoda > Insecta > Phasmatodea > Timematidae > Timema > Timema douglasi. Next base: position 37,699 of record CABEEJ010002210.1, read on the forward strand.
TTATATAGGATTATGTTATTTTATGCCAGAGTTGTACATATAAGATGGTCGGATTTGATAATCGCTCGGCACAATTCCGTTAAAAAAAAGTTTGGTTTGACAATATATTGTATATTTCTTGTGTTTCTAGTTTATAATAACCATACACTAGAAAAATACTAGAAATGTAGGACATAATGCTGTCACATACATAAATGTGTTTAATAATTTATTTTCAAGGCACAGTGTTTGGTGTAGAATACCAACTCCAGATTAACCAAACTAGACATTTAATTAATAGTAGTATTTAACCGTGGTTCTACAGAGAGTATCAGAAATATCATTTCTCAGAAAGATGAACTCAAGAAATAGGTTAACTAAAGTAATTATTGTTAAGTACACATTTTAGGAACTTGTAACCTATGAATAACATTTTTTTAAATAAACTTTTGTTTTTTGTGTTAACACCCGCCTCGGTGGCGTAGTTGGCTAACGCACTTGTCGTGTTAAGCTCGACTGCTGAGGATGGGGAGATCAAGGTTCGAATCTCAGTCGGGTGAACTGAGGGTGGTTTTTCCTAAATGGTTTTTCACTCTCCCTGCACGCAAATGCGGGTTCACTTCCTCTAGTACAACCTTCCCAGTTCCTAATTCATTAGAGTAATTAGTACTTAAAAGCGTATAACCCGAACGGGTAGTAAGACGCGGTGCTAAATATTATATTATTTTTTGTGTTAACAGTTTTTTTGTTCAAAGTTTTGATTGATTACTTCGAAAGTTATTTTTTTTTAAATTTTAAAATGAACATTTTAATATTTTTGTGTTGTGTAGCTAAACTGTTGATATGATTTGTTGATGTTTGCGTGTTTAATATTAAAGCTTTCTGTTTACAATTACAGTACAATTTTGGTAGGAAAAACGTTTTATAAAATACAAAACTTATATTGTTTTGCGGTTGACATTGATAATGATAATATATTATTTGCCAGGCAACGTTGAATTTGTTTAAACTGTACCTATAATAATTTCCTCATCACTCAGTAAGACATTCATTTATCTTGTATTATATCATATCATATCCTGCGTTGACAGGATGCAAAACAATTGAGTCTTAATCAGGGATGAGGATATAATAGAGGTAGGCCCAAAGTTTAAACTTATTTGTCTTTTATCAACATAAATATATTTTCCATTTCTTAACTAACCTTATTTCTTCATGTTTCTGAATCCATTAAAGTGGTAACAACAATCACAAATTGTCCATCGTTTAAAAAATAAGTTATGGTTTGTCTTTGGTAGCTACATTTAAAATAACCAATCTCTTTTCTTTTCTTTCAACCTCTTGGAGAGAGAAGTATTGTGGTCATAAAATTGAGATGTTGATAAATTTAGTTGTTTCATGACCTCCCCCAGACATCCTACCACCCACCCCGAAACAGAAAAAATTGTTTTCGCGATGCTGTCTGTCTGTATCTTGGAGAGCCGAAACTATTTTACCGCTCTGGTTAAAACTTGGTATCTGGGGTATTCATAAGGTTGTTCCGAGGGGTTTATAGAATTATATATTTAACCCGAAAGTTAAGGGTAGTTTATTGAAAGCAAAAATATGAAATATTTTCTTTCTAATAGTTTGATTAAATTTTGTGTCTAGCCTTTGTTTAACATTATAAATAAAATGGAAAATCTCATTTTCCCTTGAAATTGTCTTAAGAGAACTTTAAATAAGCGGTAATTTTCAATTTTGTTCATTATTTGAGATACAAAATAGCTAACCATTGTAAATTTGTAGTAATAATAAAGTTAACCTTTTATTAGATTTTTTTTAAGTAATCAAGAGTTTCTGAGCTACAAGTTAATATATAAAAATAATTATTAAAATAATTGAAAATGTTAAATTGGTTGTTATGCTCTTTGTTGGGCATAGCAGTTAAGATTTTCTCAATGTTTCTGTAACGGAGTGTATTATTTCCACAAAGCTTACGAGTTTTTGGTTAATTTCTCTATTTTATATAAAAGCAAAAGAAAGTTTTGTGCGGTGCAGCGTAACATTTTTTATCATGGTCTAATCAAATTGAATCCATTTACTCACTGTAATGAGACTTCATCCATGGAAATATAGGCGTGAAAGATGAACAAGATCCCTGTCCGTACATCGATGATGATTGCATACAGTCCTGGGGTAGTTTCTCGTCGACGGCCATGGAGATCTCCAACTGTCGAGGTGACCGAGAATCCTCCGGGGCCCGAACGCCGGACTTGTCAATCAACGAAGAAGCCACATCCACTCCCGCTCTCGCAAAGACTTCAGGTGACTTCATGTTAAATTCCTCCCCTGTGTTTGTTTCTTTGTAGAATACACTGAAAGATGGAGGTGAAGAAGTTCCTGAGATCGATGCCGACGCACTCTGTTCACGCTTGGATTTCGTCAGTATCATCTCAAGTTTAGAAGGCCCTAAAGCAACGTTCTGCGCGCAGTGACTCCTTTGTAAATAGGTTTCTTCAGTTTTGGTGACTCTTAGGAGTGGCGAAGATGTCTTCGGCGACTCTAGCGATGGTTGTAAAACCGGTGGGGGTGAAAAGTAACGTTCGTTGAAGAAACCTTCACTTTTCACGGGATCTTCCAAGCTGTCCTCTGACGTTGAGATCGTCTCTCTATTTTGAAAGCTTACAGGTGGATATCTCTGACTAACGTGTACGCCTGAAACATTCGAAACGTAAGGGGAGTTCGGTAAATTCGCCGGTCCAGTCTGGTAAACGTTAGATAAATCTTGTCCATTATAATTTATCTGTCCGGTCGCTGTCTGATGTTGATGGTGGGTTGGATAGAAGTGGTGATAGTTCTGGCTGTTCCAAAAGTTCCAAGCAGTGTCATGTTGAGGACCGTTGCTGTTGGGTGGGTAGTATGCCGCCGCCGAACCACTCATCTCTTCTTGTTAATAATAACCACGATTATCTCGATATTCCAACTTAGGAAAATGTCGCTAGAACTCCGCGTTTCACATTCACAATAAAACTGATCAGTTCACGTTAAAACAACTTCATCGGTGGAAAACGTAACTGTTTATTCTGGGGGGGACCCCCACTGAACTCACTACCTAGTGCCCTGGTGAGGAAATGATTTGTGTCCTTTCCCCCACTAAATGTTTGAGTTGAATGTGTCAGCCCAGAAACGTCCGAACCGTCCATCCGTCTGAGGATCGTGACGTCTACGGGGGAGGCTTTCCCTTTTCCTCCCAAAAAGATTTTGGGGGTTTTTCGTGGTGGGTTTATGAGGGGTGAGGTGGGAGGGTAAGACCTTGGCCCTCTTGCACCCCCTCTCCCCCTCCTTCTCCTCCATAAGAGAGTATTTCATTGTATCAGCTGCCCCCTACCACACAACTTTCCCCCCTTACACTATATCAGCATAGTGTTGAGCTAAGCATCGCAAACCTTTTACAATCACTTCAATAAAGTTTGATCATCTCATTTTTCCAAAGAGAAAACTTTAAAGGGTCTCAAATAAAACAATAAACAAACCATATTTTGTGAACACTTTCAGGAACTAAAAGTAAATTTGATTACTTAAAATGAATCATACATAATATCAACAGCAGAAAATACATATCATAGGGGATATAAGTTAATACCTATTAACACATGAATTATAATTTTCACCAATAAATAAATCAAATAACATATTATCTACATTTTTATTGCGAAACATATATTTACATCACGCGATGTACTATCACATCCCTTAAAATTTCACCCAACGCAGGGGTTGGTATTATTGAAAGGGTGCATGGACTCCAACAAGGGAGGCTGGAGTTCAATTTCCTCTCCTCCCCAACCCTACATAGTGACTTGAAGTATTTTACCCGTCTCACCCCCCTAGTCATACACAGTTATAGGTGCAGCTCCGATAAACTACTAACCTAAATATTTTCCTTTTGAACGTGGATTAAATGTCAAGCTCATCAAATTTGGATTACCTATGATGAGGAGGTTGGGGGTGGATTTTTGTTCAGGCGTATTGAGGGTTGATCTTTTCCTAAAAAGTTTGCCACTCTCCATCAACGAAACGGCGAGTTGAATTTTTCCAAATACGTAAAGCTGTACCAATAAAACGAAGCCATTTAAATAAAGAAACATAATTTTGTTAAAACATATGCTCTATGCCAAATATATAAAAAATATGATATAATTTTCATACGAAGGACCTTTTATAAAATACAAACCTTTTGGGGGGGATCAACATTGATATAATTTAACAATTTTATTACTGTTTTTACATGGAACCTTACTACCCGTTTGGGGTGCATGAATAGATAGTCCTATCAACTACTATAATGTGTTACCGATGAGAAAGGTTGTATCAAGAGTAAGTGTACCCCTCATTTGCGTGAATAGATATCGGAAAACCATTTAAGAAAAGTACCTTCAGTACATCCAACCGGGACTAAAACCCCTATCTCTTCCTCGTCATCGGCAGTCTAGTCTATTGCTAAAGTAGCGCTTTAAACTTTTCGACCACCGTGGTGTTATTTTAAAAGGACCTGACTTAAAAGTAGATCTAATCACTTTTAATAAAGCTCTTCCTATGAAAATTGGACTGTAACACTTTACTAAAAATAAGATATATATAAACTTTATTCCCGTGTGTACACGTTTATCAAGCGATATAGCCGAACCTAACCTAGGCTAACTTTAAGTTCGCCGCCTTCTCCATTCACTCATTCTATCTATACTCGAGCTCTTTTACCCCAGGATCCATAATGACATTCACCCCACCAACACACACACACACACACTCACACCCTTAGACTGAGAAAGATTTCGGACCAATCGCGGTGTCGAACTATTGTCACATCGTCAATACCCCAACGAAACCCCCCTGCCCCCCCTCCCTCTTACAGTGTGTTTGGACCCACCCCCTCCCCTTTCTCTTCTCCCTTGCAACCCCGCTGATTATTTCGGTAGGGGGTGGAAGCTGCAGAGAAAAAAACCGTGATCTCGCATGAGTTGGCCCGATATTCTGCCCAAAATAACTAGAAATTCATCATTAGTGGCGGACGCCAAAGATTTGACAACAATAGCAATTCCCCCCCCCCTATCCCCTTATGTTCCACGCACCATGGATTTTTTTAAGATTTTTTTCCCCTTTTGCTTCGATGGACAAACATAAAGTATGTTTTTTCATATCTGCTATTTATTGTGTTTTTACTCATCACTTAGTGTGCTTCTCAATTAAACTACAATAGATATTAAACGGGTATTAATATATAATGAATTAATTTGTTTGGATCCGTGATGGTGAGAACGTGAACTAAACGTCAAGCTAGTCTAATTCAGTTTTCCACTTATGAGGGAGGTCGGGGTTCAAACCCCACCAATTATTTATCTATTTATTTTTACAATTTTTCTTCATGAAAATTCGGTTTACATTATTATAAATTCTACTTTCCTCATCTCTACCCAACTCTCCGTGGTGTCAAGCCCCCAACCGAGCCATACCGATTGGGCAGCCGCCGTCTGTTGGCGAACATAGTTCGAACTTCTGAGGAAATAGGGTATCATATGGTCAGAACAATGAACCCTATGGCCATTCATCACAGTTTTCTAGACCAAAACCGCTACTGTTTCATTCAAGTAACTTCTCGTTTGTCCTCAAGAGACTGAGAATAACCTTGGTAAAGATCTACTGCCTCACAAAAAACTTTTTTTTAAGTGTTGGGGATCGAAATCGGAGCCTCTGGATCTGTAGCCAGGAATTATGAATACTAAACACCACCCCATTCTATAAATTAAACGCGAACAGCCCTCATGGATAAGTTGGAGTATAAAAAAACTCTTTGAAGTTACTCTTTCTTTACGACGAACAACCACAAGTAGCGCCATGAAATATTTACATTCACATCTCTTAGGGTGACCTGGCGGTGTATAGGGGTAAGGTGTCGGGCCTATGTGCTGGGGGTACGGGGTTCAATCCTCAGTCCCGGCACAAATTTATCTGATTGCCAAACCCTTCTTTCACCTCTGACAAGACGTGTATTAATCACAACTTGTGAATGTGTGAAATGCCAGGCTTCCACTGTGGTTCGGATTCCGCGTTAAACTGTAGATCCTCCATTTCGTCTCCCAATCACCCTGCCATTACACATTAGCGTAAGTTCGTATAACCCGAACGGGTAGTAAGACGCGGTACTACTAATAATACATTCACATCTCGCTTGACCTGTCAAACCAACTTCTTTTGAGTATCACTAAAGTGATTTTCATATTCCCTTTAGAAGAATGACGGTATTTTTCCTTAAATTACACCCTTCTCGTATTTTCCCCTTGGATTCAAATTGTTTAAGTCGTTCATTGCGTGATAGATACAGGTTTTGTGTTAACTACGCTTTGGTACCCAACTTGGCTGTTCACCATTGAACTACACTAAAAGGGTAGAGATTAGAACGGCAACATTTAGAGTAAATGTACCCACATTCGCGTGTGAAAAGAGTGGAAAACCTTTTAATAAACACGACCCTCAGTACAGTTGGTCGCTATTCGAATACTAAATATTCCCATCACAGGCAAACCAGATGGATGAGCTTAGCATTAAGATTAATTTCCCACCGATCCAGGTTAAATCGAACTCAATCATATTTGCGTTAAAAACCAAATAATTATATACAGTCAGCTGTAGAAACTTTTATATAAATATATTGCCTGAGCTAAATATCAAATTATTTTGCTAGTCCAACGTCGTTTTCTGACCTCGATCATTTTTCTATTTAGAAAAAAAGAAAGAACAAGAAAACTCTTTCAAAAACACTGAATAGATTAGTTTTCTATAGCCCTTTCAAATAATAACCGTTTGTCCAGTCAATGGTAGCGACTTGACAATATAATAAACATAGTTGATTTCTCTTCCCCTTTCTAAATAATACATTTCCCCGAGTCGTATCCTGTGCTTTGTCCGTCATCATTAATCTTTGCATCAATGCGTGGTCAAGTAGACCTAGATCAAATGTGAGCGTTGGATCAATTCTTTAACCAATGATTCCACTGTACCTTCCTTAGACCTTAAAAAAAAAATATATATATATATATATATATATATCAAGTAAGAATTCCTATTGGTTTTTCTAAAATCAGCAATTTCAGTTTTGTGTGTGTGTGTTTATTTTTTTGTAGTTGCTTTTGTAGTCACCCTTGTAACGTTTACATATTTTTTTTTTGTCGACGACTCTTTTCATGAAATACAAATATATATATTTTTTATCTTTGAAAAAGTTTAGTCCCTCCTCACGTATGTGATATACACCCGCAAACGACCAATTTTAAGGTTATTTTGACCCCTTACCCCCCCCTCTTCTTCCTCATCTATCTACCCTCCACCCAACGATCTCTGCGGGACGTATGAAGAAGGGGGTGTGTTAGGTTGACTTACCGATTTTATATGGGTAGCCTATTATTTATTTATATATTTTTTACACCCTATCAAAATTGTAACATCTAAGTTCACAGTTAATACAATAACAAAAAGGGCTACACGCGTACAGACATATGGAGAACGTTTTTTCATCAACTCCATGAACAATGTTTTATATTGTTGGTTCAAAGACACTTTTATTTTTTCATTATTCTTTTTCCTTTATATATATGTATGTGTGTGTGTCAGGCTTTCATCAAAGTGACTGCAATACATTTTATATCCAAGCTTTTATAAAAAAGGTTTCTAAGGGTAAATATGAAAGTTAGTGTATTCAAACAAATTTACTTAGGAAAAAAATATAATTTAAACAATGGCCATTACTACGGCTTTCTGACAGAAATAAATAGGCCTATAACTTTNTTTTCAATCTTACTACCTTTTCGGTTTAGACGCATATGTGATATTTACTATAAACTATGTCGGGGTAGGTATGAGGGAGGAAGCATTTTATAACTACCTTACCCGCATTTGCGTCAGAGGAGAGTGGGAAACCGTTTAGGAAAAACAGCCCTCGGTAGACCAGTTTTTCTGCATCAAATAAGACGTACGATAAGGGTAAGATCGTTGAAGCGTTTCTCAAATGGTGACCACTGTATAATACTTTGCTAGAATACTGTTTGGATTTAAAATAATTCTTTACAAGAGGCGAAAGTAGAAAAGGATTAGAGATAGAAGAATAGGTTTAGCAAATATATCCAAAAATATTGCACTCAATATTGTAAGAAACTCATTTTAATTGTTATGCAAAAGTTATACAAACGGATGATACAAAACTTGGCAGCGCGTCTTACTACCCGTTCGGGTTATACGCTTAAGTACTAATTATTCCCTATTATAGTGGGTTAGGGATTGGGGAGGTTGAATATAGAAGAAGTGAACCCGCATTTGCGTGTAGGAAGCGTGGAAATCCGTTTAGGAAAAAAAACCACCCCAGTTCACCTGACCGAGATTCGAACCTTGATCTCCCCTCCTCGGCAGTCTAACTCAACATGAAACTTACACGTTTGATAACTACGACACCGAGGCGGGTGATAATATGAAAGGGTATGGTTTAGTAAAGTAAATGCATCTGCATTATTGTGGGGAAGGCATGGGGAAAATCATCTTGCTAAATAACATTCTAAAAACAATCGCCGGTGCATCTGGCTGATATTTGAACTTCAAGGTTACGTCATCAACAATCTGTTCTTTGTGTAGAGTGACTCATTAGACTGTACGACCACCAATACTTATCCTCATATTATTACTATTTTAGCAGCATTGCTATTATCGGTCAAAAGTGACAGATTCATAACACGTGACTTTCAGGTGGGAGTGTAAGGAAAGTCAGAAAAGGGTGTTTTTTTAAAATAGTTTTTACAAGAAAACATTATTATTATTATTATTATTATTATTAGTACCGCGTCTAACTACCCGTTTGGGTTATACGCACTTACGCTAATGTGTAATGGTAGGGTGATTGTGAGATGAAATGAAGGACCTACAGTTTAACGTGGAATCCGAACCACGGTGGAGGCCTGGCATTCCTCACATTCACAAGATGTCTTGTCAGTAGTGAAGGAAGGGTTTGGTAATCAGATAAATCTGTGCCGGGACTGAGGATTGAACCCCGGCCACCAGCACAGAAGTATGACACCTTACCCCTAGACCACCAGGTCACCTGAAAACATTTTTATTGGCCAAAATAAATAGAACATTTATCCAATAGAAACTTAGTTTAATTTTGTTCATATGTGACAACAACAGTTGTTGAATATTGACTATGTCAAGGGTGTCCTGGTAATTTAATTTAAATTCAATTTAGCATCGCGTCTTACTACCCGTTCGGGTTATACGACTATGTACCAACTACGCTAACTATTTTAGGGATTAGGGATGTTATATTTAGAGGAAGTGCACCCGCATTTGCATTGATGGATAATGGAAGACCATTTTGTAAAAACACCCGACAGATAATCGATATTCTCCCCCCAACCGGGATTCTAGTCAAATGCGAGAGTGGCACGTTAGACCACGCAGCCACCGAAGTGGGCATATTAGCTATTCACAATTTGCTTAAACAACTGTATTTTTCCCATTACTCTCTGACTAAACATCTTTTTTCTTTTATTAATTTGAAATTGGCTAAGTAGAATACTACAAACTTATGCGTAAGTTTTTTAATATAACCTCATATGATGGGGGAGATCCAGGGGGCCACATTATAAAAAAGGTTGAGAAACAATGTGGCTTTATACTATGTGACCACTAAAGAGGGTAAACGATTTTTACTATAGATCTTGTGTTCTATTATTAATAATATTATCATTATAATATATAAAAGCTTAAAAAATATCAAAAAACTTTTTTATATTATATGTTTGTAAACATTAATTTTAAAACAATATTTATTTTTTCTGTATAAAAAATTACCTTCAAAAATTTGATCTGTTGCTTCACTAGTGGTGCTTAAATACGTGTTGAACTAATCATCTGATAATTCTCCATCACCAACTTATGTGGTAGGTCCCACCAAGGCTATTACACAGTCTATTAAGGTAGGGAAATAGGCCCACTCCTGTGGACCGCAATAACACTCCAGAGGGATCATAGCCCCCGCCAGGACATCCAGGGGTGAAATGGAGCTCATTTAATGGTGTAGAATTGCCCCATTCGTTCATTGTCCTCTTTAAGTGAATATGATATCGTGTATTGAATTATTTTTGTCTGTTGGCCAATTGGGCGGGGTGGGGGGTTGAAGGAGGGGGGATGTAGTAGAATGAAAGGAGGGGTGAGTAGTGTATTGAGGGGGTTGTTTTCTACAAGGTAAACGGCTCGTAACGGCGGAATGACCCTCCATTGTTCTTCTAGACCTATATATTTCTCACTGGACAATGTCATTTTCGTTAGGGCGTGAAGTGGGCATGTATGGTTTTCCTCTCTGAATATGATGTCATACTTGTGGTTTTAGGAATTGTTATTATGATTCATCGGTTTGATCATTAAAGTACTAACTTAGTCGAAAAAATTGCTTCACGTTGTCTTATACAAGATATAGGACTACATATATATTAATTTTCGGTGCCTTTTTTAAAAAAAATCGATTTGGGTTCATGATTTAGCTAAAGGGTTATCAGTTGGGCTAACTTAAGATTACGGCTGACAAAGTTTTAGGGAATTAGGGGTTATTTACTTCCACGGACCCGCCTCGGTGGCGTAGTTGGCTAATGCGTTAGTCGTGTTGAGCTGCTCGACTGCTGAGGACGGGAAGATCGAGGTTCGAATCTCGGTCGGGTGAACTGGGGGTGGTTTTTACTAAATGGTTTTCCACTCTCCCTCCACGCCAATGCGGGTTCGCTTCCTCTAATTCAACCTTCCCAATTCCTAATCCATTGGATTAAATAGTACTTAAAGCGTATAACCCGAACGGGTAGTAAGACGCTGTTTTAAATATTATTATTAATTATTACTTCCACGGTGAAAAGTTAATGGTCGATAAGATTATGTGTTTGTCCTAAAATGTATTTAGTTTGTTAATCGTATGTTGATAGAATAATTTAATTCAAACAGTGAGTGACTTATATCCCTAATAAAATTATATTTTTAGAAGCAATTTTTTATTTATATTATAGTATATATATATATATATATATATCGAACCTCAACCTAAGAGATCAGAGTTGGTCTTCCTTTTATTCGTGTAGTTGACCCTGGAATTATTTTGAATGTTCAACAAACATTTTATAAACATAGGCCTAATAACATTATATAAATAGCCTACTAATTAGAATAGAAAACTAAAAGAATCGAACACTTAGCGATAACGACAGGAGTTTAACGTGTGGCTAACAGCAGTTACTATACCTTTACTAAGATGACAATTCATCCTCAATTTTCGGAGACATCGCCTGAAATAAAATATATGTCCTGAACTGATTTTGTCTTAAATTTGCTAAACAAACAAATACATTTATTTTATATAGAAAGTGAATGAAAATGTGTAAATCAAGTAAATTGTTAAAAAGATGGATGTCGTTTTTAAAAACACTTTTGGCTCAAACTATGCTTATAAGTTTATACCAGTTCACGGCTTCCATTATTATACACCACTTTATTTCATAAATTGAAATATAAATAACATAATTTCTATTTAAACGATGGTGACCTGGCGATCTAGGGGTAAGGTGTCAGACTTCTGTACTGGTGGCTGGGGCTCAATCCTCGGTCCCGGCAAAGATTTATCTAATTACCAAACCCTTCCTTCACCTCTGACAAGACATCTTGTGAATATGAGGAATGCCGGGCCTCCACCGTGGTTCTGATTCCACGTTAAACTGTAGGTCCTTCATTTCATCTCACAACCACTCTACCATTACACATTAGCGTAAGTGCGTATAACCCGGACGGATAGTAAGACGCTGTGCTAATAATAATAATATTTAAATGACAATTATAATATGATTTTGGTTGGAAGGAGAGTAGACGATAGTTACTAAAGTTACTAAAACAATTTTAATATAGTAACTATAGCAAGTCATGTTATATGCATCTGTCCCTTTTGATAGATGTTATCGATAATTATAGAATAACACAAATGATATAGTAACATGTTTTCAATGTTGACCGTAAAGAAGTATGGTTGAAATTTTTTTTTACTGTTCTTTCAAACAAAATCTTCTCCGTTTATAATAAGCGATATTAGAGTGTCTGTACTCGAAAAGGACATGAATAAAATGATAACTTTAACCTATACAAATATTATATAATTTTAAACAACTGCGTTTATTAAGGTGAAGTTGAAAGAGACGCGAGAAAATGTCGGTTTTTTTTTTTTTTTTTTTTTNCAAAATAAATAAAATATTGCTCCAGTAGAAACCAATTTATTTTTCTTCACATGGTGATATCAACAGTTCTTGAATATCTGTCATGAGTATAGCGGGCGGGATTAGATTAAACTTTTAAGTTAAGAGAAAAGTTGCCAAGACAGTTTGACAGACATTCAAGAAGTGTTGATATCACTTGTGAAGGAAATTAAACTGGCTGAAACAATCATTTATTTATTTTGACAAAATGAAAATGTTTTGTTATAAAATCTACAAAATCACTTACCTTTTCACGCGTCCCCTACAATCCCACATTTTAAGAGAATCCAAGAAACTAACCATAAACCTATAAAGTCATATTCCTTGATCATTCAGCATTAGGAACATATCTCAAATAAGTTTAATATTTAATAACATATATACTAAATTGGCGTAGATTTTTAGTTTAAATAATAAAACCTCCACAAGTAGGCCTACACATTTACTATTGCTTTCAATCAAGATAACACAAAACTGTGGTTACGCGGTCAAATGCATCAGCCTCGGTACCTAGGTCTGGTTTCTCTGTGACGGGGAGGTCGGGATTTGAATCCCTGTCGGGTTTACCAAGGTGCTCTTTCCATATATAGTTTATCACGCAAATGTTGGTACATTCTATCTAAATCCTACCTGTCTCATTAGAGTAGGCTACATGTGTGGTCCAGGCTTTTATTAAAGACATGAATCATGTAAATTATTAGAAATAAAAGTAATAATACCCACTTCGGTGGATGCGTGGTGTAAAGCGCCACTCTCGTGTTGGACTAGACTGCTGAAGATGGGGAGATCGGGGTTCAATCCTGGTGGGCTGCACTGAGGGCGGTTTTTCATAAGTGGTTTTCCATTCTCCCTCCACTGAGAGTGCATTTACTCTAAATTAAGCCATCCTAATCCCTAACCCATTAGTGTAATTAGTACATAAAAGTATAAAAAAATATTAGCAATGATAATAAAAGTAAAATTAGATTTGTTAACAACCAAAAAGTCACAAAAATAGGTTAATTAGGCGTCATAAAAATAAATTTGAAGGTGTAAAAATAAATAAAATAATAGGTTATTGCTGCTTTACCAACTTTCTACACCTGCCATCCTGTAAAAATATTCCCCTCCTTTCCCCCGTTTCGATCTTTTCCGTTAGGCTAGTAAACTTTTCCTTGAAGTTGACCTTGTACAGTTAAGGTAGGGTAGTGTTCGGTAAACTAGAGGGCAATAAACCAATAAAACTATTGTTGTCTGGTGGAGAAAGTTGACCAGGTTTCTTACCTTGAGTCCTAGTTTAGGCGAGGGTGGAAAATTAACGGCAGGTCGTAAAGGGGGGGAGGTGGGAGAGAAGAATCTGTTTCACTGGGACCGGTGGCCTTGAGATTTCAACAGGTCAAATGTCTCGAATATAGTTGAATTTCTGTGTAAAGGACCATTTAGATTTTTTTTTTTAACAAATTAGTTGGTTCTAATCCACAATTATCTTCATTTCACCAACAAATGCAGAATCTCAAACCAAAACCCAAATTTTGTAAAAAAAAAAAAGTGAGATTAAAATGATGTACCTGGAGATATAAAATAGAAATGGTGACTATATTATATAAACATTTTTTATTTGAATGAACTCCTTATAACATTCACATTGTAAGATAAGTGTTACATTTTTGGTTTGGGGTCTGGCTGCTCAGTTTTCCTAATATTTTATTGGGGATGAACCACTAATAATCAGTATTATAACTTTTAAACAAACAAAAATTTAAATTTTGAGAAAAACAAAATAAAACTTCTTTTGATTTCTTTATTTTTCTGAAACATTGAATTTCGAATATCCTTATGAGTAGTGGAATTTTAAAGTTTGAGAATATCCATATGAGTGGTGGAATTTGAAAGTCTGAGAATTTTGGGATCCCATTCTCAATAATATACTTTTTCTACCACATCGTTCATTATCATTGTTCACAGTTGGGTGTACTGTGGTAAATGTTCATAAGTTGGTTCACACTCTCTTTCCATGTTAATTCGGGTACATTTCTTCTAAGTTTCCTTATATCTAGGCTATTAATATAACTAAATGTTAATATCAAGAACGGAGAGTATGATTTACTCAGATTTAGTGCCTAAAAAATATGTTATTAAGGACTTATTTTAAGGGCTAAGTATTGGAAAGGTAGCTTGAAAGTAAATGTGTCCACATTAGCTTGGATAATTATTGATGCTAGCACCACAGTATTAAAATAAGAGGTGGATGAATACCTCTTAGTGTACGCGACTGAGATTTAAACTGCTCCACCCTTGGTTGTTTAGTCAATTGTAAACTTGACAAACTAGTCCGTGTGAACACTGGTGTGAGGGGACTAAAACAAATGTATAGAGTGGCCAACAATAAATAAAGTTTGCACCCACTTCGGTGACCACGTTGTCTAACGCGCTACTCTCGTTTTAGACTAGATTGCTGAAGACGGGTGGATCGGGGCTCGATCCCGGTTGGGTGCACTGAAGATGGTTGTCCCTAAATTATTTTACACTCTACTTCAAAGAAAATGCGGGTGCACTTCATCTCAATTAACCCTTTCCTATCCCATAATTATTAGTGTAATTAGTACACAGGCGTATAGATCGAACGGGTAGTAAGAAACGGTGCTAATAAAAAATAACAAAGTTTGCTCTATCGTAGTATCGTAAAACTTGACATCATCTGTATGGTTGAAGAGTAGGCCTACTTGGTTTGAAACTATTAGGCCTATGCTGTATTTTTTCTCCCCACCCCCACTGCTTGTCTAGGCTACGTGCAATTCAATCATGCCAGTGGGATATAGAGAGATGAGGAAGGAAGAATTTTGCATTATGTTTACCCTGGAGTTTACCGTGGAGGGAGAGTAAGGAACCTATTAGAAAAAGGAAAAAACAGCTCCTCAGTATACCAGGTGGAGATTTGAGTCCCCACCTCCCCGTTAACGGCAAACCAGGTTAAATGAGAGTTACCTTTACAGATTGCATTTCTTTTAATTTTATACTATTGTATCATATTAAAAACATATGTATTAAAAACTAATTACTGTGATCCATTGCATTTGCATTAACGTATTTTTATTTGAAAAGTGTGGATTTAAAAAAAATTTGTGTGTGTACTTATGTACGCGCGAGAGGAGTTATACTTCTTTGGCATCATTAAAAAATAGTTTTTAATTGCATGCAAATAATTAATTACAATAAAATGATAAAAAGACTGGCAAAGGATAGTCAACACAGTCAATAAAGTTGAGTTTAAATTTGAAAAATTAAATAAAAATAATATTTTAATTTATATCAATAAATAATACATACGGAGAGTTAACCTCAATTATATTGGAGCACTTGAAAAAGTCTATAAGCACAATTTTTTTCACTAATATTTACGAATAGTAAATACTATTAATCAAAATATTCAATTTAAATCACTACTGAATATAATCTATTAGCACATATATAATTCGCACTTGTATGAAACTAAAACACGCGTTGTGAATGTAGAAACTAGAAACATGTGGATAAATATTATATATATGAAAACAGTGATCAGAGGCGACGAGCGTACCAACATGCGCGAATAACAGAGGTTCTATTTCTATTTTGTTGGTAGCTTTTTTTTTTCGAGACTTTATGAGCGGTTTAGCTTCAACCTGTTACTTTTGTGTTACAGTGATGTGCGAGCATCTTAAAATTTCACTCTCATCATTTTTTCATAACGCGCCTAAAGAAGTATAACTTCAAAAAAATGTTTTTGCGTATAGCGTGAACAGGTATTAAGACGTGGCGATAAAAAATAAATCAAGATTGTTTATCATTTACATAACACAATAGTTCAGAAACACTCCTATATTATCCTATGCTTCGTGGACCTTGAAATAATTGCCCCCTGCCTTTTTGAAATTTGAATTTATGGGCTACTCCCCTTTTAGATATCGTCACCCTTCTGACTCAATTGACCATGAAATTGAGACGTAAATTTTTGAGCCGGACATACGATATATTTATGGCATCGTTTCGATGCTGGTTTCGAATGTATTTAAGGGTGAGTTTCCCAAATATGTGCTAGTATGTTTGAAAAGCCAATGAAAGCGTCTATTTCCAGATCTGGTGCGCACCATATGCAATCTGAGAAGAATTACTCTCAGCTGCCAGCCTACGTCCAGATGGGCTTATTTCATGCACAATGAAACCAAAAGATCGATACTATTGTGTGGTCTATGGATTCGGAATTGTATTCAGTGGCCTTAATAGCTTTAACTGATAGTCAACAGTTGAAATGCTTGGAACTTTTAAATGCTCAAGTCAAAACTAGAGGGGAGTAAGATGCTAAGTAATTAGAGTGGGGGGGGGGGCGGGGGGGGGCTTAAAATTGGGGGGCTCTTGTTTGATTCTGGGTGGTTCTAGCTGAACAGGCTATTTTATATTTGAATACGGGTTCGTCTTATTAAATTAGTAAATATATAATAGTAGTTCTTTGACCAGTAAGCTTCAATCCTTTTATTCAAAAAATGCCAATCCAATTGTGTCATGTTCCTATCGTTAAAAGTTACTACATTAATTAGATTTCAAGTTGAAATATCTCCTATAATATTGTTTGTTCCTTGGTGTTTATCAAGTTGGACAGAACATAGATTAATTATATTATTCAATAATGTAAAATACATCATATTCATACAGAATATCCGTTATTCAGACGTATTAAGACATCAGTCTCGCAAAATGTAAATGTAGAAATTTTTAAAAATAAAATCTATTACGTAATTTAAATAATGTCCCCACCAAATTTGGTTCAGATTGGTGCAGGCATTTGGAAGTAATGGTGAAACAAACGGATATATGGACAGACAGAGAAGCAGAAAAGAAGAAAAATACCTAAATGTCGATTCAAAACAACACATTTGATCCAAACGGTCAACTCATAAAATAAATTAATTTCACAAATTAAAAAAATAAAATTCCTGTATCCCTTACTTTGTAATTTATTTATATATTGTGTATCTCACTAAAATTATTTTTTAAAATAGATTCATATTTTTTTCTTGCATTTGGGTAATTAAGAGGTTGACGCCTTTATCCACCTACCAGCAGGTGCGGGTTCTACATATAGTAGATATAGTTTTATTGAAATTCAATTATCTTCATCAACAATATTTATTAGCAAAGCAATAATCACGAAAAAAACTGTAGAGCCCCACAAGAATAAAACGAGAAGGTAACAAAAAATATATTTCATGTTGAAGTTGCAAAGCGTCAAAGGCTACCATGTAGGCTATTATTTTGAGCGTTTAATCGCTGGCCCACCTGTGAGAGATTATGTTCTGTTATATGCAATATAGTCTAACTACATACATACATACCTAAAATTGGCGTTTCCTTACGGGGTAGGCAGAAAACTGTGCATATAGATCAATAAACAACTCCTACTTGATCCATCCTCACTAACTTTCTTCACACTTCCCTCTTCTTGCATACTCCCTTCGTTTCAACACAATCCATACACCGAGTCATACATGCGTTTTGATTCTTAAAACTCTTAATGTTTCTCTTTATAACACATTCGGCTTCGACATTTAGCCACGTCTCACATGTCCTACCACTTCCTTTTTATCCACACACTTTACCTTCATATGGGCTATTTGCTTCGTCACTCCATCCACACTAATCCTCTCAACATGCCCAAACCAATGTAAGACGCTTCTTTCACATTGACCGATTGAATTCCCTTTTAAAACACAAGAGTTTTTCCACATACATTTCTTAATTTCAACCGCATTGAACTTGCTCTTGTATTTCTCCTGACAAACCCACACTCTTTACATCCATAGAACAATTTTATAAACTACCAATCGTTGCCTCTTTCGATACCACTTCATTCTTCGCAATGATCCACATACATACAATTACTCTCCGAGCTTCATTCACCCGTCTGTCGATTTCACCATCCAGCCATCAATTTTTACCAAACATTCTGCCCAGATACACAATCATTCACTTGTTCTAACAGTTTTACATTTATACTAAGCTTATATTCATTTCCTGATCCACCCTTATAAAAAACTATCACTTTAGATTTGGGAGATATTTATACGAAGATCCATTAGGTAGGCCTGTTATAGTCGAGCTATAATAATACCCCTTTGACATATATACCTAAAATAAACGTATTAAAGGTAGTGTGACAAACGTTGAATAAAGATAACCATACTTATCTTGAATTGGTCCAAATTGGCACGTTTTCAGAACGCTTTGATTGACTAATACATAAAATGCTCTATCAAAGAGATTTTTTTTTCTAGATATTTTTGGAGACAGCCACTTTAAAATCGCTAATGGTGGTTGAAGAAGTTGGTTGCCATTTAAATTGTAGGTTACATAATAGGCCTACCTACACCTTTAATAAGTTCATAGTACGTTGAACATCCATGCAGGAAATTAGACGAACGTCCTAGCTGATTTTTTCCCAGATTTGTTAAATTAACTAGTGTTATTTAAAATTGATATGGATTAAATAAAAAAATGTTTTAGATAAATAAGTTCACTCGGTTGAGATTTGAACCCGCGCCTCGTGTAATGGAGTCAAACCTTTTAGATCAGCAAATAGATGCTCCAACAAATGGTACCCGCCTCGGTGGCGTAGTTGGCTGACGCGCTTTTCGTGTTGAAGCTCGACTGCTGAGGACGGGGAGATCGAGGTTCGAATCTTGGTCGGGTGAACTGGGGGAGGTTTTTCCTAAATGGTTTTCCACTCTCCCTCCACGCAAATGCGGGTTCACTTCCTCTAATTCAACCTTCCCAAGTCCTAATCCATTAGAGTAATTAGTACTTAAAGCGTATAACCCAAACGGGTAGTAAGACGTGGTGCTAAATATTATTATTATTCCAACAAATGGTATAGACCTACACACCACCAAATTGTAAAATGTACCTGGAATTAAAATACAAAATTAATCTCTGTGCTATGCGCAGATATTAAGTGAGCAGAAGTTTGAGATAGTGGAGGAGGAGGTGAACATGGTGGTGGGCTGAGCCCCACTGTCCCATAAACTACGGCAAGAATCCCTCCGCAGTGTGTGCGCGAGCTGTTATTGGTCCAACCTTGACGCCGCTACTGTAAACACTCTAGAGAGACTTTACCAGGCGGACTAGGTAAACACATAGCACACACCTACACCACGGTCTGCCGAGAAGGTAAACATACTTCTCCCCTCCCCATCACCCCTTACCCCTCCCGCGCTTTTTCTCCTTCGAGATGGCAAACACCTGAGAAGATTATAGTCTCCTGATGGGGAGGTAAGTCCCAATTATGATATATAGAGAAAAATATTATGTTTAGCACCATATCTTACAACCCGTTATGTAATAATTACGCACCGCGTCTTACTACCCGTTCGGGTTTTACGCACTTACACTAATGTGTAATGGAGGACCTACAGTTTAACGTGGGATCCGAACCACGGTGGAGGCCTGGCATTCCACACATTAAAAATTTGTGATTAATACACATCTTGTCAGAGGTGAAGGAAGGGTTTGGCAGTCAGATAAATCTGTGCCGGGACCGAGGATTGAGCCCCGGACCCCCAACACAGAAATCTGACACCTTACTCCTAGGCCACCTGGTCACCCAATTTCGCTATGGTTTTAGGGATTAAGAAAGTTTATATTTAGAGAAGAGTACCCCCATTTTCTTGGAGGGGGAGTGGAAAACCATTTTGGAAACCGCCCTCAGTCCACCTGACCTAGATTTGAAACTCAATCTCACCCGTCATTGGCAGTATAGTCAATTGCAAGCGTGACGCCTTAGGACATACGGCCACCGAAGCGGGTCTAGAAAAGTTAAGGAGTGTATGAAGTACACTTTTTCAATCTAGATTAATAATTAATTTAAATTAATAATTGTTTGTAATATTTAGTTTTATTCTCTTAAATTAAGTTGCTAACGCAACTTACAAATTAAATCAAGTCAGATTTTTCCCATATGACTTGTTTTGTATTGTACAAATACAGCTCAGAATGGCAATAAGTGACCATATTTTTTTCGAATCTAATTAGAAGATAATATTTGTTTCAAGGCCAAGTCGAAACCTCGCACAGCCCTACTAGACATAATTTCACGTATTCATAAGTCGAGTCATGTTTGATATAGCTGCCACTTTTACAAGATAATATCAAAACCTATAGCCTATAATATATTATTACAATTTTATAAATTATGGCCACAAAATAAGTTTTGAATTTTATAATTATTTTTTTATTAGACTGTAACCCCCACATTCAAGTCTCGGCCACAAGGTCTTGTGGACAGCAGCCATTTTACTAGTAAAGGGTCAAGGTGGTTTACGGTCTAAAGCTCTATATACAGAGTCCGTAAGTTCCGTAGCTTTATAGTCCTTAGTGATGGAATCACGTTTACACAGTCCATATTCATATCTGTAATCACTTGACTGTGCCAACCAATGAAAAATTTGTAAACAACGGAAAGAAAATTTTCTAGATTTATGCGCAAGCAAACGTTATCTGTGAAGCAAACGATATAGCAGCTTTTTTTTATACTGCGTCTTACTACCCGTTAGGGTTATACGCTTAAGTACTAATTACGCTAATGGATTAGGAATTGGGAAGGTTGAATTTAGAGTAAGTGAACCCGCATTTGCGTGGAGGGAGATTGGAAAGTCATTTTAGGAAAAACCACGCCCAGTTTACCCGACCGAGATTCGAACTTCGATCTCCCCGTCCTTGGCAGTCTAGCTCAACTCGACTAGCACGTTAACTAACTACGCCACCGAGGCGGGTGATATAATAGCTAAACAATTACAGTATTAACACACGTAACTACTCATGATTTGTTGATAAAACGTCCATGATAGGCTACATTTGAAAAGTAGGTTAAGTGAAATTACAAAAAATATATTTTAAACATGAGCTAGTTATTGTAGTTGCTAAAAAAACAGCCATTGGTGCTTTCTTTCGATGTGCGCGTAAGCTTACTTTGGTGTGGTTAGTAGTCCTTAGCAGTCCGTTTCGACTGGTCTTTAGAAAGTTAAAGTCGAGTCAAATTCCCCGGAGTGATACGGACTAAGAAATTAAGGATGAATAGTCTGTAAAACAATGCAATCTGTCGTGTAGTGTGGAGTATTACGTATACCTTACGTATGCGGAGTCTGTAGATGAGGCTTTAAGTCGTAAAACACTTGAATGACCGTGATGAGGGGAGATTAAGGTTTATTTTCGCAACTGTGGTTAATTACTGGTGGGTTTACACATCCAACCACCATGCTAATGCGGGTGCTTTTCTTTTTAAGTTTTCTTTCCTGCCCCTAGCCTTTAGATTATGTCGTTAGTTACGTTGATATTTAATGTAATAACTTTTAAAATAAATAAAGCCCTGACAAAATATTTGTCATTAATTGGAACTAGAGGTAAACTTGTATTTTTTTTACTATTCAACAACTCGTATCGGTGGTTTTGTGGTCTCAAGCCCCTTCCACATATTCCGTATCCCATGGTCCTTAAAAAGTATATTTGCGTCTACACAGTCCGTATCTTAAATCATGTGACTATGCCAATCAATAAGATAGTCTTAGACTTTTAGTAGGATAAAATGCTCCGAAAGAAAATCGTCTACACTAAGGAATAACCGACAGTCAGCTGATCAATAAACTAAATTAAAACAACTTTTCTTTATAAAATTTATAGGGTATAGCCGTATAGGCCTACTAAAAATTTTGGTCAAGTACAATCACAATAAATATATTTATTACACGATTTGAACTATCAAACTTATAATTACTAATTGATCCTTTCGCTACCATTGATGCTTTTATTTCGATGCTAGCTCATGTATTTACATAACTGAGATTGGTATTCCGTATAAACTAGTCCCTATAGAATTAAAATTGACCCACTTCTCCGGGGTAAGGACTTAAGGATCAGGACTCTGTAGAAATAACAATCTAATACTGTGGCATCGTTTTATAACGAACTACAAATTACGACGAAGAAAAAGAGAAATATCAATTTATAAAGTTCAAATAATATTGGAATTAGGGAAATTAGTTTTTTGAGCACGTACTGTATAATTTTAAAGGTTTTACCCGAGATAAACTATTTTCGTCTAGAAGATTTAAAGATTATAAGTAAATCTAATCCCCCAAAACATTAATATTTGGCTGTAAGGCTGGTGTACAGGAAATAATCATACCATAATAGCGTTGAAATAATATATGTAGACCACAGTGCTTTACACTAATATGATCGTTAATTTCGACGTTCTGACAGTTGACGATCACGATTATTAAATATTATTAAACTATGCAATATACAAAACAATAGACTTGGTCCTTTGTGTTTAGACAGCGAGTCTGGTTTATGGTATGATACCATGTCGAGAGAGAAAAGTTTTGAAAGGTCTGCCCCCCTCATTCCCTCTAATCGTGATTGGCGCGACCCCCCCACGATGAGTGTAAGCCTGTCACATGATCCTTGAG
>CABEEJ010002210.1:61419-120204 GCA_901482245.1 Timema douglasi
GCCCCCCCCCCCCTTTACACATTCAGTAATTTCAGACAAGCTTTGTCCTACCTAAACAAGAACTCTGGTAAAGATCAGTGTATTCAAGTTTTTCAAGAATTATGATATTACAATGACAATTCTTAATGAAAGTTTCAATTTTTCTGTTCACTAAAACAGAATTTAAGGGGTCATAATAAACAATTTTTTTAACACACATTGAAATGTAAAGTTCGTTCACGGTAGGAGTTTACCTCTGAAAGGACTTTTTTCCCTACCAGAAATCTATTATATAGTAGGATATTGGTAAGAAAAAAAGACCTTTCAGAGGTAAACTCCTACCGTGAATGAAGTATATATGAGTTGGGACCAATGAATTAAGTTCGCTGTAGCCAAATGCTCACTACAACAAAGTTCAGCAAAACCAGAGTTGATTGTATATAAAAAAAGGTCAAAACAAATTAAATATATATCCAGTAGAAACATATTTTAATTTTATACACACGGTGATCCCAACATTTCTTGAATATTTGTTAAGGGTGTCCTGGAAAAGTCCTGGAAAATAATGACAACTTTTCTTCTTTTAAAAAGTTATCATTTAATGTTACTATCCTCATGACAGATATTCAGCAACTGTTGATATCACCATGTGGAGAAAATTGAACTCTTTGCATATTCTGAAAAAATATTTGAGTTATTTTGACCTAAGTTATGTTTTGATATAAAAACTGCAAAATATACATTCCTTTTATTGCGTTCCCTACACTCACAGCTTAAACACGGTCATAGGCTATCAGTAGAGTAGCCCTATGGATACTTTGGTGCTGAATGACAGCTCACAACTGACAGCTTTGAAAAGCTACCAGAACAAATTATGTATCCATACGCCGAACCATATGATCTGCAAAAACATGTGTTTAGCAGTTGTCACTTCTGACAGTCAAAATTTAGGTATATACCTATATGTTGACTTTCAGAAGTCAGCTGTGATCTGTCGGTCAGCGCTAAAAAAGCCATGGGGCTACTGTAGTTCATAATATCTTAGCTAAATTCTTTTCAAGTCAGCCTAAAAAGTTTAGCTGCACAGGTGGACATGCGGAAAAAGGCAAATGTCACGTCTTGTTAAGCTTACCACTGTCAGTGTTGGAATCCTGCCCGGGTATATTAGGTGTTATTTTCCTAAATACCTTCTTTTTTTCCTTCCACGAAAAGGGTGATACATTTCCTTAAAATACTACCTTACAATTCCTTGGTGTAAGCTATGCGTATATACCAGATGGCTAATCTATGGTAAGCCGTTAATATCCCGGATGGGTAGGTACTATTGTAAGACGGGAACAAAGAAAAAAAATAGAGGTATCAATAGAAGCCTCTAGGCCCATATTTAATATAATCAAAAATCACTTAATATTATTTATATGGACTACAATATCTCTACCTTAGATCCATAGTCAACCAAATGTTTTACAGAAAAATGTATAGGCCTATTGTCCAACTAGAACTTTTTGTGCAAATCAATCACCACATCAGGCAAATTGGAAATCCTCGACCAACTCTGTTATTCGATTGTCTTTTCTCCACATACACAAAAGGTTTATTTTATTTCCAATTTTTTTTTCCTCCACCCCCTCTATCCCATCCCCAAACCTATCTCATTCTTCCTGTCTTACTTAACTCGATCTAGTGTGTGTTTGTGGGGAAGGGAAAGATAAAAAGATTCCCTGTGAAAACTTTCATCGTTTGCTTTTCTATCATCAATTTTCTTTTACGTTTCCACTCCTACTCCTCTCTAACATACACACAACTCTGATCTTCCTATTCCTCCCCTCCGTAGCTCTCTCCCAACCCTCTCACGTCGTTCTTTTCCCCTACCCTTCATTCTCTCTTTTCACAATTTGGCATTTCTACAATCTATAATCCATCAACGTCAACAGTGCCGGTTGTTTTCTCCTCTTCATGCATTCCCTTCTTAACACCCCTCCCTCAGCCCACGTTTCAACCAAACACACATCCCTGGTTCGACACCCCAACCCACCCTCTTCCTGCACCCCTGTTCCACCCACCAAACAGACCCCCTTTAGTTGTTGCGCTATTGTAGGAAACCGAACCCCCACCCACCAACCTCCTGAGAAAAATTTAACAATTCACATAGTTCAGTTTTTGGGTAGCTGTCGAAAGTGACGTGCAGGGTGCTTAATGGAAATTCTGGCTCACCAAACTAGAACTTAAGAGCCTTTCTCACACCACGGATATCACTTTACTTAGGTAGGTAATGGAATTTGAACCAAACGTTGCAGTGTGATGCTGTTTTTATTTGATTAAATGTCCACTTCCACTGAGACATGGCACTGCGCCACATGCCACTGCACGTTTTTTTTACGTGTATTTAAATGGCACCACTCATAATGGGGTGAGGGGCACCGAGCTTCTCCGTGCCTCTGTGCGCCACCACACTGTGTAACACTCATAATGGGGTGAGGGGCACTGCTCTTCTCCGTGCCTCTGTGTGCCACCACACTGTGTACACTCATAATGGGGTGAGGGGCACCGAGCTTCTCCGTGCCTCTGTGTGCCACCACACTGTGTAACACTCATAATGGGGTGAGGGGCACTGCTCTTCTCCGTGCCTCTGTGTGCCACCACACTGTGTACACTCATAATGGGGTGAGGGGCACCGAGCTTCTCCGTGCCTCTGTGTGCCACCACACTGTGTAACACTCATAATGGGGTGAGGGGCACTGCTCTTCTCCGTGCCTCTGTGCGCCACCACACTGTGTACACTCATAGTGGGGTGAGGGGCACTGCTCTTCTCCGTGCCTCCGTGCGCCACCACACTGTGTAACACTCATAATGGGGTGAGGGGCACTGCTCTTCTCCGTGCCTCCGTGCACCACCACACTGTGTACACTCATAGTGGGGTGAGGGGCACTGCTCTTCTCCGTGCCTCCGTGCACCACCACACTGTGTACACTCATAATGGGGTGAGGGGCACTGCTCTTCTCCGTGCCTCCGTGCGCCACCACACTGTGTACACTCATAGTGGAGTGAGGGGCACTGCTCTTCTCCGTGCCTCCGTGCACCACCACACTGTGTACCACTCGCATTGCATTCACGCGTGAAACCTTAGTTATCTAATTCAAGAGTGATAAACATTATTATGTTGGGTTGAAAAAGTTTCATTGTATATTCACTGTGTGAAGAATCTGAAAAACAAGAGTTCAATCACTGTATACTTAATAAAAGTACTTAGGACTAGATAAACGGAATGTGAGTTGACATTTTTGTTTAAACACTTATCAGTGGATGACCTAACATTCAAGGTATACGTCAAAACGAGGAAAGAAAAGTTATTTGATCTATTATTATTATTGTTATTATACTATTATATAACCACATGGCTGACTCACTCACTGATATTAATGTCTACCCACTTCCAGATGAGTTAGAAACTTGTAATTTGGCAAACTTATAGCTTCTAGCCTGTAACCGACGGTAAAATTCCAAAAAACTTTAAAAAAATAAAAATGTCAACACTAGAAAAAAATTCAAAGTGTTAGAGAAACTTTAAAGTCGGTGCGGACCTTTCTTTGGAGGTATCTTGTGGCTGAATATTAAGACCTATTAAAAAACGGTGGAGCCCCCAACGAACAGAGCGAGCTAAGATCTATAGCTATACCACTTAAATAAGTACACAAACTTTCAAAAAAACCTTTATCCAATATATAGGATACACAAGTCTTAAACTTAGTACTCATACTATGTAGCTCACAGTAAATAACTATTTGTAATTGCTTATGAATACAAAGCATAAATCAATTTCAGAAAATACCGCAGATTGTTTATCAATTTTTGTTTAGTTCCAATCATTGTCAGGCACTAATATGACATTATTCTTTGCAATTTAGTTGATAAATAAATTAAGTAGGAATCTCTAGGATGGCAAATATGACCGTTAGTGAAAACTGTCAATATCTCTTATCTGATGGTAGTGCTCTGCGGATCCTCACCGCCTCTTTGCGTCTTGCCACCGTTTCTCTGCAGCTCTGTACCGCCGCTCTGCGTCTTTCCACCGTTGCTCTGCAGCTCTGTACCGCCGCTCTGCGTCTTCCCACCATTGCTCTGTAGCTCTGTACCACCGCTTTGCGTCTTCCCACTGATGCTCTGCGGTTCCTCACCACCACCTTGCTACTTCTCACCATGATCTGTAGCCTTGTACCGCCACTCTGCGTCTTCCCACCGTTGCTCTGCAGCTCTGTACCGCCACTCTGCGTCTTCCCACCGTTGCTCTGCAGCTCTGTACCTCTGTACCACCGTTCTGCGTCTTCCCACCGTTTGCAGCTCTGTACTGCCGCTCTGCGTCTTCCCACCGTTGCTCTGCAGCTCTGTACCACCGTTCTGCGTCTTCCCACCGTTTGCAGCTCTGTACTGCTGCTCTGCGTCTCCCCACTGCTGCTCTGCAGCGTCGCTCTCTTCCACTACACCACCGCTCTGCATCTTCCGCACTTTGATTCTCTTCGACAAATCCCTCTCTCCGTTTTGTTCAGACGCGTTGTGAGACACGCTCCAATGTGAGTTTAACTTTTAAATACTGTGCGTGTAAAGAATAAATCTGCAGTCGCGCACATAGGTGCACGGGGCAGTGCCGAATTGCAGTGGGAGCAGGCCTTTTATTATAAAGCAGTGGAATTGAGATCAGTGAGATCATTCGACCAATTTTAGGAATAATACCAAATGGATTAGAGAAAATATATTGAAAAACTGCTAAATGAGTACCAATTCCACAGTTGCCAAGTGAAAACTGCAGAAAATTGCACTTCAATGCGTTTTCTTGTTCAAGCGTATTCTTGTATTTAACATACCGGTTAATCGAGCATGATATGGTATCTTTTAAGGCTTGGTTTGCTTGATAATACCGTGGTTATAATAGGCAGTTTGGTTTCAAAACAATTGAAGATGAACGCACATCTATTACTTCATAATCTTATGGAGGAAGATGAAGAAACGTTGTTATTTTTATCCAAAAGAGTTCAGAGAGAGTTTTATTAGAATGTTTATTGAAAGGTAAACACGGGGAACGGACAACATTTAAATAAAAGGATTTAGTTTCCAATGAAGCAAAGTTTCGAGAATACTGTACATAGAAATATTGTAATTGAAGAGTGTCTAATCCAACTTCTGAAAAAGCAAAAGTTTGCTTAACTCTAAGGTATTATTTTATTCCTTTGTAACAGGAAAAATATAAACCATTTAATTTAATTTTTCAAGTTTTATTTAAATCGCCACCTTTTACCAAATGAGCAGCGATCTGAACCCAAAAAGTAATCTTCTTTCTTGTCACTAAGCTTAAAAATAATTTGTTGACTTTTCACTAGTTCTATCAGCTTTTCACTCATATCAGCAAAACTATTTGCCTCCATTACATAATTATCACTCTGATAACTAGTTTTACCACCCGCTTTTGGGGACGCACGGTCTAAGGCGCTATTCTCGTAGTAGAATAGACTACCGATAATGGGTAGATCAAGATTCGAATCTCGGTCGGGTGTAATGAGGATGATTTTCCCAAAATGGATTTCCACTCTCCCTCCACAAAAATGCGGGTACTTTTCCTCTAAACGTAGCCTCCATAGTCCTTAAAACTATTAGCTTAATTAGTACAAAAGCGTATAACCCAAAAGTGTAGTAAGCTGAGGTGACAAGAAAACTTTAACCGCACTGCATGTTAACACATGCACCACGCAAGCCCAAGACGTGGTGTCTTGCAAACCAGGCCTTTTCAAGCCCTCAATGGGTCACATTGTTCTTTAGAAATATTCCAAATTTAAGGATAGTATACATAGATAATCACAGAAAATTAGTACTCACCGAATGTACATTAAATTACTCTTTAAATATTGTTACAAACATTCTAAAATAATACCCCACCTAGAAAAGGTATTACCTTGTCATGGTCGGGTTTTTTTATCCTACATATCTGACTACCTGTCCAAGCTATCCAAGTATTTAACTCAATGGAATAGGGATGACGAAAGTAGAATTATTTAGAGAAAATGTACCAGTATTTGAGTGGAGGAAAAGTATGAAATCACTTAGTAAAAATCAACTCTTCACATTCAGCTGACCAAAAGGCTTTGTATTTAATCTCTTATCATTTCACACCACGTTCCATTGTTAGTTATTAACTTCTTCTCTACCCACAGTAGCTATATTATTTCAATTGTCTCAGCTTTTCAAAAACCATCCTACTCCTATCTTTATTTAGTTCTATCCATTCTACCTTATTATACCCTATCCCTGACTTGAGCGATTTGTATCCATTCTGCCTCATTCCACCCTATCCCTATCTTGAGATAGTTCTATCCAGTATACCTAATTGCACCATCTATCTGGTGTTCATTCTAACTCTATCCCACCATAAGCTTCTTGGTCTCCATAATCTAGTCTCGTCCCCATACAGATACAAATAGTTATTTCAAAATAACACCAAGATAATGGAATATGTAGGGTGTAAATTTATGGTGTTAGTAACCAAGATAAAACCAACATTTTATCTTTCTTTTACTTTTACATTTAAAATAAACGTACTTTGAGTCTTTGAAAGGACGCCAATTTATTTTGGGACCACCGCGTTTTAACATAAACCCGGACTGCCCGCATATTTAATTTTCTGAAGCAGGGATGAGGAATGTAGCGGTTAAAGGAAGCGTGTTCAATTTAAAAAACAAACAAATAAAGAAATATCACCCGTCTTTGACTTCCAAATCCATTCTTCCCGTCACCATCAAGTAAAAGACAAGATGAGACTGACGTCTTTTACCACGCATCCACCAGTGTTGATTATCAAAAGTAAAATAAATAATAACAATTTATATCTGGGATACAACAGTACGTCTCATTACTGATTAATTATTAATAATCATTCATTTAAACTACTTAGCTTAAGGGTATAAGGATGATAGGTATATCTAAGTTCATTCGCCTTTGGAGAGAATGAAAAAAACACTTCTTGTTTGGGTTAAACAGCACATCCAATAGGTATTATATTCAAACGAGATGAGTACAACTGGGTCGTATTTAATAATGTATCGTATTCTTTGGTGCTGACTGGCAGCTTTGAAAAGTTACCAGACCAAATTATGTATCCCTACGCCGAACCATATGATCTGCAAAAACATGTGTTTAGCAGCTGTAATTTCTGACGGTCAAAATCTAGGTATGTACCTAAATGTTGACTGTCAGAAGTCAGCTGCGAGCTGTCTGTCAGCACCAAAGAAGCCATGGGGCTACTGTACTTATTCAATTATTTTTAACTTGACTGTTCCGATACAAAGTGGTGAGCGAAAAAAATTAATTCATGGTTGAAAAAAAAAAAAAAGAGGAATCATATAGGTTTTGTCATTTTTAATTTATTAGTAGGCTAAACAATTCTCTCTTAACTAATCTATGGTCGCATGGTCCAAGACGTAAGGCATAACTCTCGCCCCGAACTTCCAGTAATGGTGAGATGGGTGTCAAAATCCATTAAAGTGTACCGATTTTGGGGTTTTTCTAAATTATATCCCAATCTCCTATATGCAAAAGGAGGATATATTTGATTTAAAATACACTTTATACGCGGTTCACCTAAAAAATACTAGCTCATTCCAGAACATGACTGAAAAACTAACTTAACTATAAAAAAGAAACCACCCAATTCTTTCCGAGGCTGGATTTAGAAATGCAAACACCAAATCAAACTAACATTCACATTTTTTTAAAAGGTTTAAATTTCAATTCATGTGAAAAGTAATCATACAAAGAGGATTAGGATTTGTGACTTGTGACACGTAACTCTGAGAACAAATCAACCAACTTTAACAATA
This sequence comes from Timema douglasi, assembly GCA_901482245.1. Taxonomy (NCBI): domain Eukaryota; kingdom Metazoa; phylum Arthropoda; class Insecta; order Phasmatodea; family Timematidae; genus Timema; species Timema douglasi. Next base: position 69,261 of record CABEEJ010002210.1, read on the forward strand.
TCGAATAACGCTTCAAATTGAAAGATAAGGCACTAATGCAAATCGGCTCCAATTTCAATTTTGAATATTTATTTTGGTGATGCCGGAAATCGAATACAAGACTCTCAGTATACAATTGCATTACTGCCTTAGATAAGACTTAGAGAAATGAATCTTATTCTCTCTGTGGATAAGCAGTTGAGCCATCAATCTGAGTTCAGGTAAACTACCCAGTACCGTACCATCGCATGTATACCGGACGGGGAGAAATCTACCAAGGACAGGACAGACCATAATAAAACAAGGTGAACAACGTATGTTCGGTTGATGCAGCCTTACCAAACTACAAGATTATCGATCTCCTCCCTCCTTCCCCCTCCATCATTGGTCGCAGTGCCATGTTTACTTCTCTCTGAACTCAACTTTGCTTCCATCACATCTCCACCCTCTCTTTCACCTTTCCCTTTCAGAGCGGTGTTTTCTTGGGAGGGGAGAGGGGGAGTGAGCCACTGCGCCATTAATCATCCGGCACTAGCTAGCCACTGTCAATCATACCGCGAGGAGGAAAATAGTTCTCAACCTCACCCTGTCCCCCCTACCCTCTCCCCCACCGACTATTCATTCCCTCCAAAGTTTATAGAGCCCAAGGAAAAAAATAAACTCGCCCACCACCCACAAAAACTACGAAACAAAAGTTTTTAGATAAGAACAAGTGAAGAGGGGGGTGGGTGAGGGGTTGGAAGGAAGAGACCTGTCTCTATCTGTGTTAGTGGTCTTCAATTTAGTACAAAAATATAACCTTTTCTACAATTGAGCAAAATTATCACATTCTATTTTTTGTTATATTCTTAGTGTTAATAGTAATGTACCTTTTTTTTCTTTGTTCCGTGTCTTTCTAGAAGTCCGGTTTAAGCCCCGTCTACAGACTTCGTATCTGTCTCTTAAGTCCTTAGTCCTTATCACTCCGTAGAAGTTCATTCAACTTTAACTTTCTAAGGAGGAGCAGTCGATACGGACTGCTAAGGACTACCAACCACAACAAAGTAAGCGTGCGTGTGCATCGAAATGGAAGCACCAATGGCATTATCATATCAATTCCAACAACTAGTTAGTAAATCATTTTTTTTTTAATATATTATTTGTAACAGCACTTAAACCTACCTTTCAAATGTAGCCTACCCTGGACGTTTTATCAACATGTCTTGAGAAGTTATACGTGTTGTTCAACTGTGATATCGTCTGCTTGCACCTAGATCTAGAAAATTCTCTTCCGAAGAGTTTAATTGGACGTTGCTTCCAACTTTCTCATTGGCTGGCACGATCTCGTGATTACGGACTGTCTAGACGTTATTTGCATTCCTATGGACTTAGGACTATGTTGATGTGGAGCTTACGAACTCTATTGATGGGGCTTTATCTGCATGCATTCAATAGTACAAATGTGGTAACTTACAGATGAGGAAAATAGGATTTAAAGAAACTATGCTTGCATTTGGGTGGAGTTAATGAGGAAAACTACCTGGATAAAAAAACACCCTTAATATACCTGTTTGAGAATAGAACTCCAACATTTCCGTAACCAACAAACTATACTAGACGAGCTTGACGTTTGCCTACGTGTCCATTGGTGCTTTTTAGTAGCAAACTATCTTGATAACGGTAGAGTAGTCCTACTTTTATAAGAAGAAAACATGTAGTTCAGAGGTTTTATTTGGGGTTTCCTTTGATGTGACCGGATAGGCATACTCAAGAAGATCTGCTAAATATCTAGGAAAGTATCTTGGTTTGTTTCCAGAAGGTACACTACTGAAAGGTAGCATTCTTACCTTGACCATTTACATTATGGTTGTACCTTTTTAAACTATCCATTAATGCGTATGTTGATCTAGGTTTCCTTGAGGTAAATGGATAGCCTCAGGATCCGATGTGCGTGGGTTCAAGCCCAGCCGAGGTCGACGAATTTCTACTGATTGCTTCAAATCTGTAGCACAACTTCCTTTGGAGGGGAAGTAAGGCCATCTGTCCCATGTAGATCGCGACAAGATATGAAAAAGATCCCTAGAAGTTGGGCCTGTATGAAATTACCTTTTGAGGCAAAATTGGTAAGCTCTTTTTCACTAGCTTGTAAAAATCCACGGGGTGAATATATTACAGAAATTTCAGCAAGAAATATTCGGAGTAGTGAAGCTTTGTTGCGGCCTTATGCTCCACATAGGAAGTTAAAGGAATTAATAAATAGTAATAATAATAATTAATGCATTTAGATAAATAAAAAGGATTGGAGGAAAAAACAATATTATTTTATACTGCCATATCTGACTTAATTTAAGCTTTAACTATATATGTATTTAGTAATCCACCAGTTTATTTTAGTAATCAGCTTAAAGTAGGTCAGATTACTAGCCTTGATCGTACCCGCACCCATGGCAGTGTTTGCTACTTACGGTAAGGATGATGTCCCGATCGGTGCCGGCACAGTTTAGTCAGTATTAACCCAAGTACAACCGTTGCTCACTCTTGGCCTGAGCGCGCTTGCATTGGTTCCACAAACCAGTACCCCTGCTCTAGAGATTGCCTTGCCGGCCATTATCCCGTTGTTCACTTCACTACCGCTAGGAGGTTGGGAAACCCGGAAATAGGAATTGTTCGTATGGCTGCCATGATCTGGTTAGCTATGCTTTAGTTAAGTTTGACTTCTACCGGCACCATATCATCATCATAATCATCATCAGCGCATCCCCCCATCTTGCCGAACTAACCGTAATTACATGGTGCCCTAACCTCATTGAGATGTTTACATATCCACACCCGCCTCGGTGGCGTAGTTGGCTAACGCGCTTGTCGTCTTGAGCTCGACTGCTGAGGACGGGGAGATCGAGGTTCGAATCTCGGTCGGGTGAACTGGGGGTGGTTTTTCCTAAATGGTTTTCCACTCTACCTCCACGCAAATGCGGGTTATTTTCCTCTAATTCAACCTTCCCAATTCCTAATTCATTAGATTAATTAGTACTTAAAGCGTATAAACCGAACGGGTAGTAAGACGCGGTGCTAAATATTATTATTACAAATCCACCTCTGCCAGTAGAAAACCAAGAATGTTTAGCCAACAAACCCTTGTGGCGTGCGCTAAGAAAACCCTTTAATATATGCTTAAAATTATTACATATAGAAATTCTTCATATTTAGTGAGATATTTCCAATCTGTTCATAATATTTCGATATTTTCTTCTCACTTTAAACCAAATGTTTCGAAGATGCAAATATTAATGTGGGAGTCAGAGTGAGATTTTGGTCCTAGATTTTTAATCTCGATATTTTGAAGCTCCCCACACTCCTAGATCCTTATGACACAAAACGTTTTGGTTAAAATAGATATCATATCACTTCATAATATGAATTTAGTTTAAATTACGATGCATCGTAATCTAATAAATTTTTGAATATTTTTCATGAGTGTTGCTTAATTTGATCAGGACTTTGGGGGCATTCAAGTATTACTAACCACCTTAGGAGGAGAAGGGGGGAGGGGGAAGGGGGAGTTGCCTTATTTTTTCTGACAAGCGGTAAGGGGGATAAGAACAGTACTTGCGTAATACAAAGAGAGGTGGCCAAGAATGTCCCAGTAAAGGGACCTACAGTCACACAAACTTGTCGGCCCGACCGTCGAGACAAATTGTAAGCGAGCCTCCACACTCTCCGACTAGCGGTCCAATTTGTCAGTAGCGACTAGCTATCGTAATCTCAGAAAGAACGCACTCCATGCCTCCATCTCTATCAACATTAAAATAAATCGTACGGAACTCCGCACGGACTTTCTCGCTATATTGTTTTAAAATGGAGATATTTACTCAAAACTCGTAATATGTGAAACGAAATTGTATAGTAACCCATCCACCCCAAGTGGACACACAGTAATTAAATGTGTCGAGATGTGGATTCAAGAATCCTTATTCCTAAGATTAAAAGTATTTTGAAATTTTAAAAATTATAGTTCCTTTATTCACCAATAATGCTTTTTTTTATCATTTATATTAAAATATTTTTTATGTAATTTTATAAATATTTTATTTTATTCTATTTCAACTGTTCAGTAACCTAGGCCTACAATAAATTTAAATTAATTTTACAATATTATTTATTGTGAATATTTCGCATCATTAATTCACACCTTAACGTGGTAATTACCAGAAATTTTTAAAGTTTATAAAAAATTATTATTGAGAATTTTTTATATGTTTTTTTTACAAATTAAACGCAATACGAGAAAGGGAATGGGTGTTTGCTTATTTTTTTCTCACAAATGTGAGAAGGGTATCCAAAATGAGCAAAAAGATGCTTACGTAATACTTGAACACCCACTTTTTCTTTTTATTTAAAAGGTTCACAATCAAATGCCACTACGCTTATGACACACATTAAAGAAATTTATTATACTTTGTGTATCAAATTATACTATATAGGGGTATATATATATATATAGTATTTATTTCGGTCAAAAAAACCTTTTCTTCTAAAAACCTAAGAAACCAACATCATCTTTAAGTTCCTGTGGTGTAATTTACAAACAACCTTTCCCTATCAAAATGGTTAGTTGACCAGAAGCTAAAGAGAGATTCCAACCTCTAACCTTCAGTGCTGTACTATATGGTTCAATTAGCAATTAGAATACTGGCATATTGTCCAAGCGTCGAGTTAGTTGTGTTTTCTGGGGGCTCGGGGATGACGGTTTTCAGGNGGGGTGTACTCTATGGTGGAGTAGCGCAGTATCATGTATGTACTACTGTCAGCTGTGGGGAGGTAGGCAATACGGGGAACAGCGACAGCTTAGAATTAAACTGACTCAAGTCGTAGGAACGTGATGGATTATATTTTAACTAGATATTCTCATAGGTCATGCTCGCTCGTCGTCGTCTATGAAAATCATAATCAGAGAGGAATACATGTTTTGAAAATAGTTTGATAGCTTTTAAATTAAGGATAGGCTTGATAATGTTATACTTCTTCCTAAGCTCTGGGCTAATATACCTTGTTAACGTGGAATTTTTTTAATTTATTTAAAAAACAAATCTTATGTGTTTACTCGGAAAGTAACTCTTAAGGCTTTTATTATTTTTTAAATAATTTTTGCCCATGAATTTGATGGTAGTACTTTCATAAAATAAATTATAGACCTATTTATATATATAAAAAAGTGGAAGATGATCATAGTAATAACAGAAAAATTACCCACACAAAGAGGGAACATAATGCACTAATTTATTCTAGCCCACCTCGGTGGCGTATTTATCTAACGCGCTAATTTCATGTTGTGCTTGACTGCGGAGGACGGGGAGATCGAGGTTCGAATCTCGCTCGGATGAACTGGGGGTGGTTTTACCTAAATGTTTATCCACTCTTACTCCAGGAAAATGCGGGTTCACTTGCTCTGTATTCAACCTTCCTAATTCCTAGCCTATTAGCGTAACTAGTACTTAAGCGTTTAACCCGAATGGATAGTAAGACGCGATGCTTAAAAAAATAAATAAAAAGAATCTTCTCGTCTGACTTAACTGTGACATGGAGCTTGAGGTTGGAATTCCGAACAGGGATGCTGAAGTATATTTCGTTGTATGGATTCTCACTTTTCATTCAAGCAAATGCTGGTTCACCAGATATACATTTTATCTTCTTCATTCATAATCGATTAATGTAATTAAATGCGTATAACCTGGGCGTTTAATAAGATGTTGTGCTAGATAAATAAATAATTAAATATAGGAAATATTTAATAATCTTCAAATGAGGACTACTTGTAGTGTCATAGCGACTTGACCTGTTGTTACCTGGCGCGCGAAAACGGGTGGAGGCGCCGGGTATGACCGTCGCCTGGGAAGTCTTGTAATGATGGGATCGCGTGTGCCGGAAATATCTGGCTAACAGCTCGCTCACCCCGACACACAAACCTGGACTACACCCCTAGTTCACCGGGCATGTTATATCGATACTCCAGGGGTGGAAGGTCGTTGCTTCGTAGCCTTCTAAATAAACCTTATCATGTTCTAGTTTCGTACCACAATGTCCCAGAAACCATGACAGGTTTGTTTCCCTGAAGAATCTCTTAGAGTCATATGTACACTTCATTTACAGTAAAAAGTAGCAATCTTATCTTTGAAAAGAATGGTCCTATCGTATAAGATGTATTCTAGTGTATGTCTTCAAGGAAGGAGTGCTATCTTTCCAGGCAAATTGATTGTATATTTCGTTTAGTAACGCGACTGATTAGAGAATTATAGCCCCAACTTCTAAGCTGCACCATAGTGTATTTGGTCAAGGTAAGTTTGCTACCTTTCAAGGTAAATAATTTTTATTTCGTTTACCCTGAAAGTTAACAATCTTTTCTTGACAATTTACAATATGGACTTATTTTATAAACTACACTATAACGTCACCTATGAAGGCTAGCTTGATGTTTGCTACCTTTCAAGGCAAACCCATCAAATTAAGCGTGTTAATTTTCAATATAAAGGATGAATTATGATAACTTTTGAACCCGTTAACTATTTAATTAAAACTGGGTATAGTTGTCTTGTCTACCTTTATACAGATCAAATTCGTTGGTGAGTAAAATAGAACTAAAGGTTGTTGAGAAATCAACTCTAAAATGTATTAAAGCATTGCTCATATAATTATTATATGTGTTTACCTTTTAGAGAATTTCCTGATAACTTATATGGATGGAAAATTTGTATATAGATGCAAACTACTCTACTAACACTAAACAAAGATTTGGGGGGAGGGGGAGGGTCTAGGATGTGAGGCAGATAACTGGGACCCCATATATGGTGATTGTCTAGGACCCCAAGTCTGCTAAAGGCAACCCTAGTAGGTTGAAAAATAAGTCGAGGAAATTTGTAATATAAATGATAAGTGAATAGGAAGGATGTAATTAGCCCAATATTTCCTTCAATTTCCCTTTTGTTTGTTCACTTGATATAGAGCATCCAGATCGCAATTGACTGGTTTGGATAACATATACTCAAACATAAGAAAGCAATGATCTAGAGTTTGGCAGTTTTGATGAAATGTAGTAGGCGTGTAATGAGTTAAGAATAATTCACAATTTGTGAATATAATTCCCGTGTATAAACTATAGAATATATACTATCTTTAAGGATCTTTTTTTGCACTTGGGATAAACTCTGTTAGACAAGAGCTTTACGAATATGATGATCAAAGTTAAGAGTTTGTGATATCCTCTAGTAGACATTTGACGAAGTAGCATTCAACATTCGTTAATATAATTCCAGTGGTTACCTTTCAGGATGTTGTGTTTGACATTTCTTTTGTACTTTATAAGAAATAGACATACAAATTAATATTAATGTCCACTATTTGTTTTATGTATAGGCTAATTCCTGCGTATACAATCAAGTACTTTTATTACGGGTTGTTGGTTTGAGAAATGTCGGAATAAATATCATTGCCAGTGGATACAATTAAGTATTTTCATTGGTGTTGTTCGTTTGGGAAATGTCGGAGCATAAACAATTTTCCGATTGGATTAATTAGGTCGTCTTGCAGTAATTAGCAAAGGTGTAATATATGCTCTATGTATAATATTTGTTATGTTTTTTAAATGTGACTGTAGAGGTAGTGACGTATTTAGAGAGTGTAATATGGAATTGGAGTGGGGTGGCCGATAAACATTTATACAGGATGATAAAACCTGTAGCACTGGGCATGGGTGGACAGTTTCAAGGAATCGTGTAAATCTATCAGATATTTGAATAGTGAAAATGATAAAGAGATAAGAACTCATATTAAAGATAAATTATCCGATTTAATCAAAACAAGTATAAGCTAGTTGGACTATAGGCTTGGACTCCAAAAAGTTGTTTGCTACAATTAAAAACATAATAATAATAATAACAATAAAATAATTTTAGTAACAGCTCAAATAAAATGTAGAAGAAGAATTTAGTAGCTTTTTTCTTCCTAATAAGATTATGCGATTTGTTGACAGTGTTTAGTGAAAAATAGAAATAATCTTTTCATCAACTACACACAAGTCAGGGTTAAAATGGTTAAATCAACGAATATAAATCTAGACAACACAATATATCGCGGCGTAAACACATGAAGAAATATGCGGTGATGTTTAGGTGACAGTATCTAGCAAAACCAAACGGAAATCTTTTCCGTAATTTTTGCTATTAGAATACCTCAAATAAGGTCATTCATCAGCCACTATATTATTGATATATTTAATAATCATGTATAACACAAAGATTAATTATTACTTAATCTAAGAGTTATGAATGAGAGGGCAAGACGATTGGCACGATTAGGGATTATCCTTGCTGAAATACACACGTTGTTTGGATAAGGTTGGACATAGGTAGAGATAAACATTTTCCGGGAAATTTTGAATCAGAAAATATTATTCAGTGGCGGTTTGTGGTGGATGGGATAAATTGTATAGGGGGCACCTAGAGCCCATTATATTTAAAATATAGCTTTTTAAGAGACGAGGTAGGGGGTAAGGGGCACGGGAAGAAGAAGGGGTAAATAGGAAGCGTGGAGAATAGGGGGGGGAGGAGAAGGAGACAAATGTCGGGCCAAACTTAAAATTATTTTAACTAACTTATTGATAATAAAAAATGGTAGTATGATTTATTAACATAACGGGTCAACAAAGGCTTGCATTCATTTATTTCTTTAATACTTTTGTTTAGCACCACATCTTACCTACGCCTATGTACTAATTACGCTAATGTGGTTAGGAATGAGGGAGGTTGAATTAAGAGGAATTTCGCCCGTGAGAGTGGAAAACTATATAAGAAAAATCAACCTTAGTGCACCCAACCAGGATCTAACACCAATCTTCCTGTCATCAGCAGTCTAGTTTATTATTATTATTATTATTAGCACCGCGTCTTACTACCCGTTCGGGTTATATGCACTTACGCTAATGTGTAATGGTAGGGTGATTGTGAGATGAAATGAAGGACCTACAGTTTAACGTGGAATCCGAACCACGGTGGAGGCCTGGCATTCCTCACATTCACAAGATGTATTGTCAGAGGTGAAGCAAGGGTTTGGTAATCAGATAAATCTTTGCCGGGACCGAGGATTGAACCCCGGCCGCCAGCACAGAAGTCTGACACCTTACCCCTAGACCGCCAGGTCACCTACGTCTAGTTTATTGTAGGAGTAGCGCGTTAGACTGTGAGACCACTGAAGTTCGTTTAGTGATGTTTCCGGTGTAAACGCCCTAAGGAGAAATTAATCTTTAAACGTTGACATTTAGGATATCTATATCTCGATTACTTAGGTTCCGTTTAATCAGTTGAAATTATTTTACAGAAATCATAATATAAAATTCTCTGTCTCACTTCTCTCTAGTCATAGGGCGTTTGGCGCAGTTTAGGAAATATCTTCAAGTCCCACCTTGTGTGTTTGTTTTCTACTGCCTCTCTTCTTTATAACCTGTGAAGTGATGTTTCATTGTACTGGTCATAAGTGCTGTGTTTACATGTATTGTGACTCTTCACTCTCAAATGTTATAAACATACCAGGGTAACCTGGCGGTCTAGGGGTAAGGCGTCGGACTTCTGTGCTGGGGGTACGGGGTTCAATCCTCGGTCCCGGCACAGATTTATCTGATTACCAAACCCTTCCTTCACCTCTGACAAGACGTATATCAACCACAACTTTTGAATGTGGGGAATGCCAGGCCTACGCCGTGGTTCGGATTCCACGTTAGGTCCTCCATTTCATCTCACAATCACCCTACTATTAAACATTAGCGTAAGTTCGTATAACCCGAACGGGTAGTAAGACGCGGTGCTGCTAATAATAATAATAATAATAATAATAATATAAACCAAGATTAGGTTAGGTTATATTATATCAGTTTAGGCTAGGTTAGATAATGTAGTTTTTCCTTGGTCCAAACTATGTACCATTTACTTAATAAAGCTACGGCATACGTCCAAATAGGTCGCTTTTCTGGGAGATTTCTCAAAACGCCCTACGGCCATGTGGGAAGAAGATAGATCTGAAGGAGTCCACCTTTATTAGCCTAAAATCTATTAATAAATCCCACTTGGGTTAAAAAAACAACAACTCTAAGTGCACCCTACTGATATTCAAACCTCGAACTCACCATGACAATCCAGTCTAACGCGAGACTGCTGTATGACCACTGATGCTGGTAATTTATGCTATAGCTCCATGCTATATTCCATAAAGTATGTCCCTTATCTAAGATGGATGGCTGTGTTTCAAACATCCTAAATAAAAATAGATTTTTTTTAAATCGACTAGATCAGAAACATTTAAAAATTAAAAATAAAGATCCTACGAGATGTAACTGCGATGACTGACATCTTGAGAGGAACATCGCCTAGGTATGTATCACGGCCCCCGGTACGAGACTAGTTAAAGTGAAAGCTTGATTTGAATGAGTTGTTGATGACTCTTGAGTGACAGGTTTGGACAATGGCTCCTACGAGAAGCTGTGAAACGACCGATGAACGGGAAGAGGAGGAGGGGGCTGAGTCTTCAAAAATCTTTACGGGTTGTACTCGAGTATCAATAGCCACATTTGTGAGGTCGGGATAAACATCTCACTGCGATGTGCATTCAACTTGGGTGCGTGTGGTAGAAACATACAGGAAGATGGTGGGAGTTTCTGTGAAATGGCGTTCTCGTCCGATCAAATTCAAAGTTAAGGGAACATATTTGAGGGGGCGTGGAAAAAATAAATCAAGTCGCTGACATCACAATTATTTGGGATATCTTAAGTTTAACTTGTTGTTACTTATATATAGTCAATTCACAATATGAGTGTTGGTAACGTACAGTACAACTAGAAGTAGATGTGGAAATGGTCAAAAGAAAATGGTTCGTTGTGAAAGTTTCGACTGCCAAAAGTGACAACGAATCAATATTTGGTCTTGCAGATCCTATGGTTTGGTGAATGGATACATGAGAATAGAGTTGGTACTTTTATTAGCTGTCAGATACCACCACTCGTGTGGCGAATAGACTATACCTGTACAGATGTATTATTATTATTATTATTATTATTATTAATATTTAGCACCACGTCTTACTACCCGTTCGGGTTATACGCTTTAAGTACTAATTACGCTAATGAATTAGGAACTGGGAAGGTTGAATTAGAGGAAGTGAACCCACATTTGCGTGGAGGGAGAGTGGAAAACCATTTAGGAAAAACCACCCCCAGTTCACCCGACCGAGATTCGAACCTCGATCTCCAGTCCTCAGCAATCGAGCTCAACACGACTAGCGCGTTAGCCAACTACGCCACCAAGGCGGGTAAGAAAATATAAAATGTCACAGTTTTTAAAAAAAGGCACTCAGATGAAAAAAGAACCCTGACCTCTAGTGTCATAGGCGATATAATAATCAATTTTTCACACGAGCCTGTCGTATTTTTCTAGCACCACATCTTACTACTGCCCTTTCGGGCTATACGCCTATGTACTAACTAAACGAATTAGGGCGTTAAGGATAGGGAGGTTGAATGTAAAGAAGTGTACCGGAATTTGCTCGGAGAGAGTGTGGACAACCATTTAGGAAAAGCCAACCGCACTACACCCGACTGGTATCGATCCACGATCTCCCCTGTCATTGGCAGTCGAGTCTATTGCGATAGTAGCGTCTTAGTCCATGTGTCCACCGAAGCGAGTCCTTTTAGCTCATTTTGATAGAGCATATCGTCGTAAATAAATATAATATATAAAATAAATAAGAAATCAAATAAATTGATGTGGTGTTAGTCTGATCTTATCTAGTATGATGGAGAGTTTGGGAGTCGATTCCAGACATGTGGATTTTTTTTAAATGGTGACATACTTTCCTACCATGTGAATTGTTGGTATACTTTAACTTAATTCTACCTTCTCCATTCCTACCAAATTAGTGTAAATATGAGGATAGCCTAGACGGGTAGTAATTCACGGTGCATGGAAAAACTACCCTCATTTTACGTTTTATTTGAAATCAAATCAAGGTTCTTCGTCACAAAAGCTGGCCTTTCCCTAATTTGCCAAACAGGGATGCTCTAAGTATGTCCTTTGAAAGGGGAAGCTTTTATTTGAATGGCTCGGTCAAAAAAAAAAAATATATATATATATATAATCGCGCATTTCCATTCGACCTAGTTGTAAGCAGTAGGAGTTCACGACTGCCAACATAGTCACAGTAACGCTAAGAGCGATCGCTTTATTAACACGTAATGTAGACACGCCCATACGACCCGGGGCGATCTAATGATGCACGGGTGTGTGTGTGTTTAAACAGTGTGTGATACATTACCTAGAAAACCTACGTCTAAATTAACTCGCATGAGAGTATCATGGCTCACTCTAACGGAGGTAACTGACAGATTGGTACATATTAGATCAAGATGTGACCTTCCAATATTATTTAGCCTCTTTTCAACTCTTTTTATTTTTCATCTCGTCTCATCACACGTTCTGTTGAAACATAGATATATTAATTATGGTAATGTAGTAGGGAGGACATAATTTTTTTTATTAATTCAGTATGTTTTTTCCTGAATGTTTTTCCACTCTTCTCCTACGCAGATGTGGGTAAATTTTCCTTTAAAAAACTTCCTGCCTACATCCATACCTCATTAGAGTGATTATCATAATGAGTATAACCAAAACAGGCATTAAAACGCAGTGAAAATAATAACAATGTTTTCAAAAATATACCCAAATAATTATATATTTTATTACTGTTCTATTGCATAAACAATAATGATATTTTTCTTTTAATTTGGTATTTTAATATATCTATATGGTGTGTAGGTGCATTAGATCTTATTATACGTTTACAATACACATAAAAATGTTACTTTATCTAAATTATAAATCAACGAACACAAAATGCTAATTTTTTCCTTATCAAAACGCCTTTGGAAACTTTGACTAAATTTCATTGGTACACCCTAATAGAGTATAACCAACATCATTGATCACGGGGTCTAATCACATAGCATAGCTCATTTAGTCAACTTTGCTGGTGATGGGAAGGTTGGGGTTCAAATTCTGACTTAATGTACTGACAAAGCTTACACACAATTTAAATTTGGTTGTTATTACTATGCTTTAAATGGGCTGAGAAGAGCGAAGCCCTGTTTTAACTCTACTTTTTGGCTTTTCATCTGACCTTTGTCTGAGTGTTTGTTCTACTATTGCTTCCAAATGCACGGACAAATTAAAACTAAATTTGCTAAGGACATTTTTTAAACCTTGCTAAAATGACTTAAGGTTTTGAGAGCTTTCTATCAGTCTAAAAATATTTCATTAAATAGATCTTCCCAATTGATTTACTTTCACACCATAAGCAATATGTAAAAAAAAAAAAAAAACACCTTTCTCTCGTAGCATCTTAAACTAAGCAACTGATTAAGCTCCTCGGGCGTATTTGTTTAAATGTCACGTTATATACTGTATTGTGAGAATGAGATCTTAAACCCCGTGAACAGCTGTGAATACAGACCTAATTTTTTTTTCTGTATAGTTTGATCAACAAGAATAAATATCAACTTCAAATCCATGGAGAAATAACTAAGAGAGAAATTTAAAATTTAAAATTCAGGAGAAATCGCAAGAGAAATTTCGAAATCTAAGGAGAAATCAACTTGAAATTCAAAGAAAAGTCTTAAGAGTGTAACTTAGCGATAAGAACATGACATAATTATTAATATTAAGTAAGCTACTAAGTATTATTTGAATTGGTATTAATATTTTATTTAAAAAAAATTGTACTTTAGTTATTGTAATTTAACAGTTTTTGTAATTCTCAATTACTTAAATTCAACCCTTGTCATTAAAAAAAATGTGTCTCTTTGTTTTAATCGGTTGTTTTATAAGAATTAAAAACATATTAGAGGGTTTGATATATTTAAAGTTTTCCCTAGATTCAAAATGAAATATCGAAAAATTTAGGAACATAACGAGTAATAACAAATATACCGAACCATCCGCCTACTAAAGACTAGAACATGTTGAAGGCCAGCCAACGTACGAGGTCTTACAGGAAACCCTCAAATATTTGTTTTCTTTCTCTCTTATTTTTGTTGATCTCTTGGTGATGACTCAATAGCCACGCCATACCATACAACACAGGCCCTCTTAGATACAAGGAGGAAGGAGTGCATTATGTGTGGACTGCCTGGTTGCCATCTAGGGGAGGTGAAGTGAACTGTTTCTATGGTATAGCTCCTCTCCCATGGATTAAAAAGGACAAAAGTGTTCAAATACAGACAGGCTGCGCGTATATTATGATGCCTGGACTACCTTATCGCTATCTGGTGGAAGTGAAGTGAACCGTTTGTACGGTGCTGCCCATAATCCATGGATTAAAGAGAACAAAGGGGTTAAAATACAGATATACTGCACATATATGATATGTGAACTGTCTAGAGGTCATCTAGGGGAATTAAAGTGAACTGTTTCTATGGAATGGACCTTATTCTATGGATCAAAGAAGAAAAACTTACTAAAATACAGACANCGTATATTATGATGCCTGGACTGCCTTGTCGCTATCTGGTGGAAGTGAAGGGAAACGTTTGTACGGTGCTGCCCATATTCCATGGATTAAAGAGGACAAAAGTGCTCAAATACAGACAGGCTGCGCGTATATTATGATGCCTGGACTGCCTTATCGCTATCTGGTGGAAGTGAAGTGAACCGTTTGTACGGTGCTGCCCATATTCCATGGATTAAAGAGAACAAAGGGGTTAAAATACAGATATACTGCACATATATGATATGTGAACTGTCTAGAGGTCATCTAGGGGAATTAAAGTGAACTGTTTCTATGGAATGGACCTTATTCTATGGATCAAAGAAGAAAAACTTACTAAAATACAGACAGGCTGCACGTATATGATTCCTAAACTGTCTAGTTCCCATTTAAAGGGGTTGAAGTGAACTGTTTATACGATATAGCTACTATCCCATGGATTAAAGAGGACCAAAGTGTTAAAATAGAGGCCGTATAATTATGATAGGTGGGCTATCTTCCTGCTATTTAATGAATTTTAAGTGAATTGATTCATTGGTTTGGTGCCCACTCCGGGGAGTAAGCCAAACGTAAAGTGTGTCTTATATGTGAACTGGCTTACTCGTATCCGTGGGAGATAAAATTGACTATTTCTCTGTCATGCATTTCCTCAATGGAGTGTATAATACAATGATTAAAATAAAACGAACCCACTTCAGTGGCCGTATGTTTTAAGGCACTACTTTTCAGTAGACTAGACTGTCGATGATAGGGAGATCGACGTTCTAATATCAGTCGGGTGTACTGAGGGGGGTTCCTCCAAAATGGTTTCCCACTCTCCTTCCGTGCAAATGTGGGTACACTTTCTATAAATATAACCTTCCTGATCAATAAAACTATGAGTATAATTGGTAGATAAGTGTATAACCCGAACGGTTACTAAGACACGGTGTTTATAAAAACCTATACTCTGTGACAAAAGACAGTATGTGGTACCTCCTTAATTGGTTTTTCTATGAAACTAGTCCCGGTGATGTGTTGAACTGGTCGTTAATCTTAATCCAAAGGACTGAATCGCAACCCACGAAAAACAGGGACCGTTCTCTTAGAGATACCGGGGATTTTTTTGGGGGGGAGGGGGGATAGGATTGGAAGGGGGTAAGAGAGGTCCCCCTAATGAGGAGAATTGACGAGTCGTTTCAATGGTTCCATGGGCAAGACGTTTTGTCCCTTAGATTAATTATTCTTCAAAGTAATAAATTATTTCTATATAAGACTTGAGTTAGGTAGCGTGATTTAAAATAAAAAAGATTTATTAATTCCCTTGTTTGTGTAAAAGTTAGAACATTTATTTTGATGTGTAACGTATTGAATAATTTTAAATTGAACTGCACAGTGGATTTAAAAAATATTATTTGTTATATTGGATCAATGTTTAAAATATATAACATAACATTATTAACCATTAAAATTTGTTAAAAAAAATTAGCACAAAATTATATTAATATATAATTATACTATCCCCATGAATAAAACAACAATATTCTACATACTAAAATAATAATACTATGTTATGGTACTGTGCATTTTAAAATATATTATAAATATATTAAGATATTTATGCCTATATTAAAAACCAAATCAACATTTGAACTTACTTAATACTTGGTTTGTACATTTTCATAACATACATTATTTTTGAGACTGCTTCATAAAAAATAGATTGTAAATATTAGGTTTATCAGATACAGTGGCGTAGTTATAATGAGTTAGGGGAGGGGACTCCTTAAAAAATGTTTTCCAAATCTGTTTTGCTTCAATAAACTGATTTGGTTTCTTTCTTTATTTTTAATTTGTGTTCTCTTGTCTGAGGTAAAATAATGATAGCTTACTCTCGGTAATTAAAAATGTATATACTTACAACTATATCAAGTACAAAGTCGTCTAGCAGTTCTGTACTTCTCCACTATACTTGTGCTTTTCAAAATCGTGAAGCTCAATACAGGAATAAAACAGCATCACTTGAAATAGTGAAGATTATAACTGCTGGTAGAGGTTGGGGAGGAAAAAAAAAGTTGAGTAAGAGTGGAAAATCTATTAGGGTAAAACACCCTAAATACACTAGACTGGGATTCGAACCTCGATTTTTTCTTCGTCTCCAGTTCTCCAGTCCATTGCGAGTGTAACTTTTAGTGCATTCGACAACCTAAGCGCTTAAAAAAAATGTTTCTTAGGGAAAAGACTGTAGTGTAACGTGGTACTAAAAAAAATATGTGTTTTTGAAAAGGAAAAAAAAGGCCCAGATAAAGAAAAAGAAAAGGGGAAACTAATTAAAAACTCTCAAACCCAGAAGCTTTGCGACATTTGTCCGTCCGCTTCGTCCATTCCCCTTTCATCAGTTCTCTTACATTTTAAACCAATCAAATTGCTTCTTTTTCTTCTTTTTTTTCTTTACTCCCCAATGGAAGAGTCGGAAGCGCTTCAATCAATCGAAAACTTTTGGAGGTCGTTTTTGTGGTCTTGTTTAGTTCTTTGTCTTTCATTGTCAATAGCAATTCGAAAGGGGAAAGAGGAGAGGTTTGAGCACTAAGCAGCCAGTCAGACATAATAGGAACGTCATACGGAGATTCCTTCAATAAAAATGGTCCGATTTTTATTTAAAAATAAATAAACATAATTTTGGTAACAAATTTGATAACATTTGATTATTTTACTAGTGTTAGTATAAAGATATCGATAATTTCTATCAAAAGTGATAGCTGGAACACACATGACTTGGAGTATGAATACGTGAAAACAGATCAAGTAGTTTTTCTAGCTCTCCAATAAGGTTCAAATATTAAAATAGGACTGTAAAATTAGTTTTAATTATACTATATCCATCTTAGAGCTCTCAAAATACTCGACAATCGAAAAAAAGTGACAACTCCAGAAAACATGGCTACGCCTGTGAATATATGAAAGTATATTTAAAGTTCTTAAAAACTCAGAGCAACTGGCTCAGAGCCTCGCTATGAATGCTACAATATACAATTGTCTCTTAGCCTCAGGAGATACTTCTTTAATTGTGGCAACAACCCCCACTGTGTTTCTCAGTCATAGAAAGTACTCCATTGGAACACCAACACATTTATTCCATTGTATATAATTCATATTCATAAACTGGTCTAGTTTTGCAAATATTTCGTTAAAAGTCTTTCGACCAAGCAATGGTCAAACAAAACAAGAACTCTTCTTTCACTGCCTTCCCATTTATGAATCTTACATACGTAAGAAGTTTGGCTATGTTGGTAACGCCTGTGATTTAATCCAATCGAATATAATATTATTTACTAGCCTTAACTTCTTCTATCAACTGTTCTTTAACATTTGAAACCAATCTGACATTTTTCGTGACAAGGTGTAGTTGGATAATGGAATCATTTCAAACTGTTTTGCTGCCTTTTCTCCTAAAATTATACTGCAACCACAATACAACTCTTCCAGTACCTCGGATAGATCACTCATATAGTCTTTACTCACTGACGTAATGGAATCTCTCTCGCTCATTGAACTGAAACCGACTCGCTGAAGACTTTAAGAGCGACTGTCTTTCGAATATTCGAGCGTTTGCTGAATGGCAGCGAGTACAGGTGCTCTCTCGACGAAACTTCTCGCTGCCCTCGGGGGTCAACCAATCGTGCCCGGCTAGGTCTTCTTTCTCGGAACTGTAATAACGTATTTTGATTAAAATATTATATTGTTGATGATAGTGTGAAATCCAATTGTTTTAATTTAGTTACATGGAATGTTTTGAGTAGAAATTTAGACATTCATGCATACATTTCAACTCGTGGGTCGCGATTAAAAAAATGTTATTGTATTTTATGTTAATCTATCTTTTTGTTCTATACTTCGTTCCCGTACTACCCAGCACTGGCTCACGTACCACCAGTGGTACGCATACCATAGGTTGAGAAACGCCGGTCTATAGGATTTAAGTCCAACACAATATTCGAGTATGCCCGAACCCGTCTCGGTGGTGTAGTTGGCTAACGCGCTTGTTTCGTGTTAAGCTAACTGCCGAGGACGGGGAGATTGAGGTTTGAATCTCGGTCGGCTGAACTGGGGTGGTTTTTACTGAATGGTTTTCCACTCTCCCTCCACGAAAATGTGGGTTCACTTTATTTAAATTCAACCTTCCAAATTCCTAACCGATTAACATAATTAGTACTTAAGCGTATAGCCCGAATGGGTAGTAAGATGCGGTTCTAATAATAATAATAATAATAATAATAATAAACAATGAAAATTAAGGAAGATTCACTCTGTATTCAGAAAGAAGTAAGGTCTTAACAAAATTTTATGATTATTTATGATGTCTTTTATTTCTAAAATTTTGAACTTTTAATTAGTATTTTGTATGTAATTCCCATTAGGGTCCGAACTGCATAATATACATATTTTATTAAATTTGGGAGTTAATACATTCTTATAAAGTAGAATCCGATTGAAAATATGTTACGTGATCGCAAGAAGGTAGAGTTTAGTGGTGCGGAACGAATTAGAGTGAGCGAGAGAGAGAGAATGAGAGAGAGGGAGAGTAAAGCAGACTTTTAAGACGCGTGGATGGGCTGCGACGCGGGTCTGACGAAGATAGATGGCAGCACCAGTCTCTCAACTGCCACTACAGCTACAGGATCAATTGAATTTTCCTTCCCTTACCCCCACTTCCCCCTGACCCCGAGAGCCCTCCTGGTTCGAGACACTCTTCCCACCCCTCATCCCCGCCACATCAACCGCTCAGCTGATGCGTGCGTTTGTGTGCGTAGCGCCGAACGCACTCTCCAGGATGCGTAATGGTTTGAACCCACGATAAATTGATGGGGGTCCCAGTAAATAAGGAATATCCAGGGAGCGAATAGCTTTCGGTGATGTTTGGCAGTGCTGTGCTATCTTTGACGTCATTACTCCAGAATTATTTGTCCTTGAAGATGAACCGATGACGTCTGTTTGAAAGTTTATTCAATTTTAAAACATCACAAATAAAATACAAAGCTAAACCCGTAAGATTAAATAAATAGTATGGTCCACCTTACAAACTATCTCGCTCCTTCGCCTAAAAGTCGATATATTTACTCAAAACTCATGAGATATGTGAGACTAAATTTATAGTGTGTTGCAGAAAAACTCCACTAGAAAGAATAAATGAAATAATATACACTGTAACAGCAATACATTGAGAAAAAAAACAACATATCTGTTCACCAAAGATCAAACAATTAAGAAACATTACATTTTTTAATATCTCAAAAATTATTGGTTTTTACATGGCAAATAAAAGCTTTTTGTTTATATCTTAATAGTACTACAAATTCTCAATAGTAAGTTATTTCATATCTCACTAAGTACGTAAATATGATCAAAATGGGAAATTTCCTTGGGTGTAAATAATCCTAAAAATAATTTTCACGGAAAAATTAGTGTGTCCACTACCTTTGTTTGTGATATTAAAGTGGCTAGATACTAATTTTGAGAAAATCTAGGGGCTTTTAAAAGATAGTATCAACAGAATAAAGCAAAACTAAGATTATTATTAGCACTGCCTCTTACTACCCGTTCGGGTTATACGCATTTATGCTAGTGTGTAATGGTAGGGTGATTGTGAGATGAAATGGAGGACCTACAGTTTAACGTGGAATCCGAACCACGGTGGAGGCCTGGCATTCCCCACATGTCTTGTCAGAGGTGAAGGAAGGGTTTGGTAATCAGATAAATCTGTGCCGGGACCGAGGATTGAACCCCGGCCGCGAGCATAGAAGTCTGACACCTTACCCCTAGACCGCCAGGTCACCTGACCAAAACTAAGAAATATATGGCACACTGAGAAGCTGATGAAAACTTTTTTTTCTGTTTGGGACAGAGAATATTAAAAAAAGCTCTTAAAGTGTTATGGTATGTCTCGGAGATAGTTGAAATTTTTTAAGTGTGATGTTCTCATCACTCAATAAAACAATCAATTGTCAAATATAATGGAGAATAAATTCCCATGTGACTTGTGTAGAGCAAAGCCTCCTGCTTGGGCAAATGAGGTCAAAGTGGGAGATCATAACAAATGTAAAGTTTGATTGTTCTTGTTTTGGTTGCCTTGGATTGTCCCTTCCTTACACTCGATTCAATGGGGCCGGTTGTAAAATAGAGTAACTATAATACTATGTTTGTGGACGTCTTGGGTATTTCCAACTGCACCTGCAGCTCTTGTCTGGCGGGATGCGCTGCTATTTTGTTTATGAGTCATGCTTGATATTGCACGTGTTTTATTTTGTAGTACTGAGAGGACCTTTACGCGAGCGGTCGTGTATTGTAAGTTGCCATGACCCGAGTGTTAAATGTTTTGTTTATGAACGTACGAACCATGTTCAGTAGTGTTACTTTTAGCAGTGCAGTGCTGGCGAACCTCATGTGATGATAGACCATCCAGGTGCAGCGATGAGCCTCAGAGGACGTATTTAAAGTGCAGCTGTCATTGGTATGTAGAATCATATCCCTCTTTACTTATTAATCCATACAGTACATGTTCATTACGCAGAGGTGCGGGCAACAATAACCTTTGTTTCCCACTGAAATTCACACATTCAGACGATCGGTTTATTATTAACGCAAAGGTACAGTTTAAACCTGCTTTTTGACCACCTCGGTGGCGTAATTAGCTAACGTGCTAGTACCGTGTCGAGAAAGGCTGCCGAGGACGGGGAGATCGAGGTTCGAATCTCGGTCGAATGAACTGGGGGGGNGGGGGGTTACCTAAATGGTTTTCCACTCTTCCTCCACGAAATTGTGGGTTCACTTACTATAATTTCAATTTTACTAATTACTAACCCATTAGCATAATTAGTACTTAGGCGTGTAACTCGAACGGTTAGTAAGACGTGGCTATAAATAAAATAAACCTGCTTTGCTTACCTTGAAAACACTCCATAGCACGCCATTGGTAATGTCCTTTACTAATAGTCGATGTTTCCATGTTGAAATCAATACAAGTCTACCATTAACATTTGAACGACCAAATTATTGTAGTGACTGTTAGCAAAATAATTTAAAAAAAATGGGAGCTTGGGAGAAATATGGTGGGAGTTCATGTGATAGATTTTAGAAATATTTAATGGTCTGTTTCAAAGCCAACGTGTAGTTTTAAATAGTGTTTTTAATTAAAAGTGAAAATAATCAAATTAAGCGTTTTGAAGCCCTAAATAACACTACTTAAGTTTATGTTATTGTTAAGGTAGCTCTTATTGCTTAAGGTAAAAATAAAAGGCAAAATTAAATAAACAAAAGGCGTTTATAGTAATTTGGAAATTATGTCAGTATATTCCTTTGTTCTAGTATAGGTGATAAGTTACCCATTTTGACAGTCTTCTTCTTGATCTAAATACGCGTAAAATATTCCCGATTCAAGCTTTTCTTCATTTCTTATACAAAAATAATGTATTAATGAGCCGATTCGATGCGATAGCCTTAAAGGTAGGCACGCGTGTACTATGGTTTATCGCTCCAAACCAGCGTGGGACATACTCTTGGTTTTAGTTATTTTTTTTGTCACCTCGTCTCCCTAGGTCCTATCCTTTCTTGTTATAACACTGATATGTACTAATTACTCAAATACGTTAGATTTATTTTATTTAGCCTATTTATATATTTGAAGTATTTAACGTGCACTTTCTGAACTAATGAATAAACAAGAATTTCTTTGAACGAGAGCGAAAAGGCCTACCAATTTTTCAGGGAAAGGTATTTTCACATACCTTGCAGAGTTATTTTACATGCCACAATCGACACGGGACCAATGGCTTTACTTCACCTCCAAAGGAAGTTGTGCTATGGATTTTTATCGCTCAGTAAAAATCCGTCGACCCCAGTTGGGTCTGAACAGATACTTTTAGAGATGATTATTTTTAGTGCCATGTATTACTACCCATTATGTTTATTCGCACTGGTATTAGTTACACTAGTGGTTTTAGGGATTAGGCAGGCTATATTTAGAGGAGGTGTACCCGCAATTATTTGTAGAGAGATTGAAAAACTATTTTTGAAAAACACTTTCTGTACACCCGACTCAGATTTGAAACTCTATATCCCCGTCATTGGCAGTCTAGTCTACTGCAAGTGTGACGCCTTAAACCATTCGGCCACCAAAACGGCTGCGGTATTTTTACAGTGCTTTCGGGAGTAGACGTGAATATATCCAAGGAGGTACATAAAATTTAATATTTGTATAGGCTTCAAATAAATATTTATCGCTTAAAATTTTATCGCTTAAAATTTTATCATATAAAACATTAAATTGAATCTAATTTATTTGATTAATTGTAAATATAGATTATCGAATATGTATAACTGGCATCATATAGGCCTACCAACAACTTTGGGTGCCGCTTCAGGCTTTATTTTTGTGTTAGACTGGCCTGCTAACGACGAAGAGCTCTGGGGTTTCGAATTTCAGTTTAGTCTTCTGAGGGTGATTTTCCCTAAAAAAGGTTTTCCACCTTCCTTCCACGAGAATGTGGATAGATTACCTCCAAAACTCTTTGTCCTCATGCCTACCCCATTAGAATAGTTATAATATGTGCGTATAGCCCGAACAGGTAGTAAAACAAAGCTGAAGATAAAGTACGAGTATAATTGGAGTAGGCCTACGCCAACAAAAAAAGGTAGAATATCACTACCCTAGTGGACCCAAGCATGTTATGGGGCCTACTTGGTACATTTAAGGGTAAAATGATGGCAGATCTGTATTTATGAGCATTCTCTTGGAGAGGGTAAACTAATTTACTGAATGGTTAAACACCACCCTATAGTGTCTTCACTAGACTTCTCTAGTCAAGAGTAAAATATGAGAGAGCCGAGTTAACGTATTCTGTCGATGGATACCTTACTCATAATTAACAATTACAAAAAAAATAACATTGCTGGTTCTAACGGGGTGGGGTGGGCTGGGGGGCTGAGTCAGCCTCAATTACAGAGCGTAGGCATGTGCGAGGCAAGTTGGGGACACTGTTCCAAATTCAATAGCGCGGCACCGTCGGAGGTTGAGGTTAAATAGGCCTATCCGTGAGACCGATCAATAGCTAATTAATGGTTGTTGTGGCTGATTGCAACCTCCCTATCCCCTTCCTCCGCCCCTTTCACACATTACGTTCGTACTGTCACCCCTTCCTCTTTTATGCCATATCACATGGATNCCCCCCCCCCCCTTCCCTTTCCCTCACGCCTTCCACTTTCCTATTTTATTTTTAAATTCAATTCATTGCGGTGGTTACAGTGGAATAATAGGCGGAAATTAAAGCGCTGACCTGGAAGAGAAATTTTAAAAGACCCATTAAGTGTTTAAACTATAAAATGCTTTAAAAAAATAGATTAAACTAGATACTGTTAGGAATTATTCTCAATGGACAATAACTTATTTTATACAATTTTTGGACCTTTTTTTTGTGACCCATGTTTTACTACCCGTTAGAACTATCCTCATAATTACACTAATGGGCTAGAGATAAATTAAGAATTTGGGGGAATGAAGCTGTAATTACGTGGGTGGAGAGTGTATAGGAAAATAATCCACCCACACAATCCATACTGACCGGGATTCGAACTTTAATTTCTCATTCAACGTCCACTAAGGGCCAGTTTCATAGTCAAATTTAGTAAGCCTCAAGTGCGGCGCTGTACTAAGTACATGACGACACCTACCTAAACTCGAATGGAATGGGCTTTGTTCGCATAGGAAACTGGCCCATTCCATTCTGGTTTAGGTAGGTGTTGTCATGAACTTAGTGTAGCGTCGCACTTGAGGCGTATTAAATTTGACTATGAAACTAGCCCTAAGTCTATTGAAAGAGTGGTGCCTTAGACCATGCTAGCACTGAAGTGGGGTTTTCAGGATAAAAACAAACACAGTTTGAGTCTTAATAAATAATGTAGGCCTATTATTTTATTTTGTTTGGTATCTTATTTTTTAGTATTTATTTACTCCTATAAGTGAACACTTGTGCTAAGGCATCGACCTCGTACTGTCTGGTTTGCGGGTGATAGTGAGCTTGGTGTCAGAACCCTGGTGGGTATATTATGTGGTTGATATTTATCTAAACTGTTTTCCACTCTTCCTCTACTTAAATATGATTATATTCTCTTTAAACTGTACATCCTTATCTTATTACTAGATATGAATGGATATCTCAGAAGGGTAGACAAGCATGGTTCCCAAAAGATTTAATAGTTTGTGTTTTACATTATATTAATTGTATTCAGTACTTCCGGCTAAGTATGTAGATAAGTCATTAAGTTAATATATAGTTTTTTTGGGGTCCATATCAAATATTTCACCATTGTGAGATGTCAATGAAATAGGCTGATATTAAAATATGTTTATTTTTATTTAAAACTTAGTTTTAAAGGGAAAATTTGTTTTAATATTCAAACTCGTTAAATTACTTGGTTTTTTTTTAGGATTGTTTTAATTTTTATTTTATCCCTGAGTCTAACTAATTGTTCAGGTTATACGCATATATATGGTAATTAATATTCTGGGGTAAGGTTGACGGAGGAAGCAATTTATAGGTAACCTACACGAATTTGAGTGGAAGTAGATTGGGAAACCATTTAGGAAAAACCACATCCAGTAGACCCGACCTGGATTCAAACCCCGATCTCCCGGTCATCAGCATGTTATTCTAACATTAGTGTGACGCCTGTTACGTTACAATCGATGCGAGGGTGACGTGAAAATATATTTGAAGGAGTACCTGGGCGTCGGGTCAGGAATGATGGAGATGTCTGGGACAGGGAGAATGTGAATGGCAAGCTCCCGTTCTGGCGGTTATCAACTTTCGAGATCCTTAAGGCTACATTACTATTTCCAGGCTGACACTAGTTTAATAAATTATCAACTACCCACTTTGGTGGCCGCATAGTCTAAAACGCTACTCTTGCAATAAACTAGACTGCCGAGGATGGGGAGGATTGGGATTCGATCCTGCGTGGGTGCACCGACGTATTTTTCTAAATGGCTCTCCAATCTCCCTCTTAACAAATGCGGTTACACTTCCTTTAAATTCAACCAACCATCCTAATCCTTTATGCATTAGTGTAAATATTACATGGGCGTATAATCCAAAAGAGTATTAAAACGTGGTGCTAAAATAATAATAATAATAATAATAATGATTAATTCACAGTTTTTCTATTAGATTGGTTTACTTAAGATTTTCTAAGGTGTGGTGAAAAAATGTTTCAATATACTCAAATATACAAAATGTAAATCTAAACAATTTAGAAATCATTTAATAAAAAAAAAAGGAACTATATAAAGAATTTACATACCAATTTTATGCTTTCCTTCATTTTCACCCTGGCCGTTCCATTAGTATCCACCCCCATTAAACTCTCGGTAACTGCTGTTCATTGGGTACAGGGGGTGGGATGGGGGATGGATTGAAGAACGTACATGAGGGGTGGGTTTTTTTTTGGTAGAGTAGGGATGTTAAAGGGAGGTGGGAGTTGGAAAAGCTATTAGTGGTTCAACGGAGAGGCTATGCGGTGGCTCTTGTACAGTGAGAACTTGTGGAGTGAACGAGCAGACCGAAAATGGGGAGCGATTGATTTCCAACACTGCGAGGTCGTGGCTGCTCGCAAACAAGGAAGGAAAGGCCCTTTTAAACTGGGCTCATTTATGTCATATGGGGATATAATTGTTGCTTTACTTAAGGATTAGAATAGAAATACCCCCTCCGAGATTGTTGGGGGCTCAGTTATCAACTTTTTGTTTTAGCGCCGCATATTACTGTCTGTTCAGGTAAAACGCATATGTACTAATTACGCTAGTGAGCTAGGGATGAAGAAGGTTGAATTTAGAGAAAGTGTACGCGAATTTGCGTGGAGGGAGATCAGACAACCATTTAGGGAAAAAAACTACCCTCAGTACACCCATCCAGGATTCGAGCCCCGATTTCTGTCATCGGCAATCTCAGTCTATTGTAAGATTTACTTATTAGACCATGTGGCCACCAAATCCGGTATTTAGTTATCAACGTGTCAAACCCCTTATGTTAGATGGTGGCATGTTTGTCTACTGAGCCAAAGGTCCTGGATTCGATTCAAATTGTGTCTAAAAATTTATCATTATTGAAATTGGGGCTTGCCTTTTTAAATCGATGAATTAAGGGTCGTTGTTCTAGATATTGTCTGTTATAAGATTTTAAGTAGTGTAATAGTAATTATTGTTATTTTTGCTATAGGTTTTTTAAATTAAATGACCTATATATAAATATAATTTTATTCGTAGCTTAGATAGCACTATAGGAAAAACCTTTAGAAGAAAAGGTGTTAAAATAACTCAGATACACTGATAATGAGCATATTTATTCCCTTACGTTCATATACCTTAGAGCTTTTTGTGCAGTTGAATAAGAAAATAATGTCAAAATCTACATCATCTGCTTGTTTAATCGAATAAAATTGTCGGCATTGCATTTTATATGTGACTATAACAAATTGTTTTGTGGTTCATGTTTTTTTTACCTTTATTGTGCTTATATTGGTTTAGTTCAGAATTCAGATACTACGAGAAGTAGGTATGTAGACGACTCCAGATTGTCACCTTATCAGCTCATTCCAAAAGAAAGTTGACAAATGGTCACTTTGGAATCTTCTAGATTCGGCAGCAAAAACTTCCACATGTCGTTCATTGTGACAGTTATTTATATCAACTGATAGCGTAGTGGGGCCCATGAGCACATATGTACAAAATACATTTCATGAACCGATGGGTGGGTGGAAAAATGCGTTGGTCTTGTCTTATCTGGTTAACTTACTGAGGAAGTGCACCATTTTCTATAAATTTAAACACTACACATACAGTTCGATCATAATAAAAAGGGCTTTATCTGTCATCTAAGAACATTTACTAGATCTTATTTCACGTAACCTAGTCATACGTTAGGTCTTGTCTGTAACTGTCACTTTTGATCGATATTATTAATACCAACGAAATAACACTGATAATATATTAAAATGTCATCAATGTTGGTAGAAAACACATATTATTTTATAAAGAGACTTTCCTAAGAAAACTGGACTGTATTTATCTTTGTGAATGTACAGCAGTCCTGATTATCTATTGTTTATCCAGAAGTGTGTGTGTGTGTATTTGTGTTTGTGTGAGCAGAAGGAGCCGATTCAAAAGAAGGAAAGAAAATTAATTAAAATTCAAAGAAAGCTGACAAGGGTGACGTTACGGTCGATTTTATCTTCTTGTTTGATGTTTGCTGAAATTGAGGAAGGAACAGTTTTCGTGGAAATGATCTCTGCTTGGAGTGTTTTTTTACCTACACGTTTATTACTTTTTTTATATAATTACCATCAATCTCCTCTTTTATTCTGAGTCATTGTAAAGAAAACAAGAGTAAACATATGCATTATAATTATTTTTTTAGCACCACGTCTTACTACCCCGACTTATTGTTAAACACAATATCAGCATGAATCTTATACTAATTTGAGAAATAAAAAAAGCAATGAATCGAACTAAAAATGACTAATACGATTAGGCGTTCAGGCTGTCTCTCTTCTGTTCTCCACCCCTACTTTACCTACACCCCTTTGATTTTTATATTTTCTATTAATTTTTTAAATAATATAAGCACTTGAGTCAA
This sequence comes from Timema douglasi, assembly GCA_901482245.1. Taxonomy (NCBI): domain Eukaryota; kingdom Metazoa; phylum Arthropoda; class Insecta; order Phasmatodea; family Timematidae; genus Timema; species Timema douglasi. The sequence continues at coordinate 97,454 of CABEEJ010002210.1, forward strand.
ATTTTGTATATACATTGGACCCTCTTAGACAGCTGAACTTTTATCATGAAAAATTTATCAGATGAGGTAATGCCCAATTATATATTTATATATAATATATAATTATATACATAATATAATTGTACATATATATAATTATATATTTATACATAATAAATAATTATATATTTATACATAATATATAATTATATATTATATATAATTATACATATATATATATAAAAAAAAATCAAACCTGTACCTCAAGAGAAGATTCTGTTAGCATGAATCATTCACTGATGCCCAATTTTTTTTTCTGTCCAAATAAGGGAAGTAAGAACTTAAAACATTTTCCTAAAATCTGCTTTTTCATTAAGTATTTTATTTTTTCTCTTGTTAAATATATTATATAAATATCATGTAATTTTTAAAACTATGTTGTACACAGTAATTTAGAGGCAATGTATAAATAAATTTCCTAAAGTAACTTTCAACTTTGATATTCAACAGCTTTCAAATATTTTTCTACGTTAACAATATAACTATAATAGTTATAGTTATGTGACTAAATATGTATAAAGTAATATTAATCACAATCAGGTTGAACTATTGAAAACAGGGAAATCGGGGATCAAATCCCGGTTGGGTCTACTGAGGGTGGTTTTCCTAAATGGTTTTTCACTCTCCTTCCACGCAAATTTGGGTATATTACCTCTAAAACGCTTTCTTCATCATTTCTACATAATTAGAGTAAGATTTTATCATATATGCGTATAGCCTGAACAAATAGTAAGACGCAGTGATAGTAAAAATTGTTGAACAGCTCCAATAGTATAGTTTTATACTCGATATTCTTATAAAAGATAATACATAGATTGTTGTTTGACATATTTTATTAAGGAAGTAAGACAGTAAAAGGAATATAATTTTTTCTAAATATAAAATATAATAATTACGATATTAAATTTATAGGTTATTGTTAATCTGAAGATAAACTTACCTCCTTATATCAAGACATGGAACCTTGTATTTAAAGTAAGTGTGTGTTTAAAACTAAATATATATAGGTGACCTGGCGGTCTAGGGGTAAGGTGTCAGACTTCTGTGCTGGCAGCCGGGGTTCAATCCTCTGTCCCGGCATAGATTTATATGATTACCAAACCCTTCCTTCACCTCTGACAAGACATCTTGTGAATATGGGGAATGCCAGGCCTCCAACGTGGTTCGGATTCCACGCTAAACTGTAGGTCCTCCATTTCATCTCACAAACACCCTACCATTACACATTAGCGTAAGTGCGTACAACCCGAATGGGTAGTAAGACGCGGTGCTAATAATAATAATAATAATAATAATAATAAAACTAAATATACAATCTTATTTTTCTCTCAGAGTTTCATTACACTTCTGGGTTATAGACTTACATACACCCTTTTAATATCTTAATTTCAAAACTACTCAAGCCTAGGAAAATTCTAAATAAATCCAATGACAGATTTGTACATTTAAAACTTTCTTTGGCTTCTCAACAGTGCTTTTGTTCAAAAAATGAACAGTTGACTCTGGACGAAGCATTCTGTTCCATACACAAACCATTACACATTAGCGTAAGTGCGTACAACCCGAATGGGTAGTAAGACGCGGTGCTAATAATAATAATAATAATAATAATAATAAAACTAAATATACAATCTTATTTTTCTCTCAGAGTTTCATTACACTTCTGGGTTATAGACTTACATACACCCTTTTAATATCTTAATTTCAAAACTACTCAAGCCTAGGAAAATTCTAAATAAATCCAATGACAGATTTGTACATTTAAAACTTTCTTTGGCTTCTCAACAGTGCTTTTGTTCAAAAAATGAACAGTTGACTCTGGACGAAGCATTCTGTTCCATACACAAAAAATCCACGGTCTAAGGTGTCACCTTTGCAATAGACCAGGCTGTCAATGACCGTAATATTGGGGCTCGAATCCCTGTTAACGTACTTAGGTTTGTTTTTAAAACGGTTTTCCACTCTACCTCCACGCATATGTGGCTACATTTACTCTAAATTAAACTTTAATCATCCCTAACACACAATTGTAATTAGTACCTATACGTATAACCCTAACAGATAGTAAGATGTGGTGTTAACAAAAATATTTTCCTTCCATCTTTCCCAAGCATTAAAGTCACCATAACTCAGTTTTTACTTGCTCTTACTATAGATGGATTATTTTATTAATGAAAATCTTTACTTTGGAAATTATGGTGGTTTTTGAATCTTTATGTGCCCCTAAACTGAAAAAATTGGGTCAAACAATAATTTTCTATGTTCCCATATCAGTCTGCTTGTACCCTGGGCTATAACAAAATGGAAACGGTAAATGAAGTTGAATCAAAATTGATATCTAAATGCTATATTATCTAATTAAAAAAAAACGAGATTTTAATTTTCTCTCTCCAAAACTAAGATTAGCCTAGTAGGCCTTAGGTCTATAGTAAAGACTTTATTTTGTTTAAAATAAATATCTGGTTAAGTTTTTAATGATAAGCAATACTGAAAATTAACTTTTATAGGAAACTTTTTGAGGATAGTTTACAAATGACAGATTTTTGAAAATTTGACGAGTTTTAAAAATTATTCTAATACGTATTCGAAATTTAAATCTGCTCAATTTTAATTTAAGTAACCAAATAATATCTTCCTTTCCTGAAGAAATGTTCTTTGCAATTTTTGTACAGACAATAGTAGATGAAATGTGAAAATTTGTGTCATGCAATTTATTTTTACTATATAATTGGGTCAAGGCTATTACCAATTATATTAAATAATATTCTTAAGGCTATAGACGGTAATATTGAGGTTGACATTCAGGGAAATGTATCTTCATTCGTTTGAGACTCGACTGGAAACACTGACATCCAAAGTCAATACAGTAATGGTATAGCCACTACGCCGACCCTATTAATAAGGTTGTCATTAGTCATATAGTTTTCGAAGGACTTTTCTAAGTATTTAAAAATGGCTTTAATTGAATTTCAACCAGCCTCGTGGCCGAATGATTTAAAGCAGGGGTATTCAACCCAATACTATAGGCTCAATTTTAACATATATACATGTATAACTCTTATTATTTTGGATTTAATTTAATTTAGTTTTAGTTTTTTCCATAGCACCGCCTCTTACTACCCGTTCGGGGTTTCACTTATGCACTAATTACTCTGTGTTAAGGATGATGAAGGTTGAATTTAAAGGAAGTGCACATGCATTTGCGTGGAAGGAGAGTGGAAAACCATTTAGGAACCCCCATAAATGCACCTGAACTGGGTTGAATCCGGATATCCCAGTTATCGGCATTCCTCTATTGCATGAGTAGCGCCTTAAACCATTCAGCGACTGAAGCGGGCTTATCTTAGTGGTAGATGATGGAATGTATATACCTTGCATTATATGATCCAATAGTTTTGGGGGTACAAACCTGGAGCTAAATTATATCTGGGGGTACGCGAAATACAAAATTTGAATAACACTACAGTATAAGGCGTCATTCTCACAATAGACTAGACGGCCAATATCAGGGAGATCGGTGTTCGAATCCCCATCGGGTGTATTGAGGAAGGTTTTTCATACGTGGTTTTACATGCTTCAACTAGACAAATGCAAGTACAATTTCTTAAATTTTAACCTTTCTCAACTCTAGCGCTTTAATTTAATTAGTTCATATATATGTAATCCGAACGGGGGGTAAAACTTGGTGCTAATAAAAATTGATTTTGCAATAGTTGTATCAGTTTTGTGTCTATTTTAAAGCCATAAATTAAATGTGTTTGTTAAAGTGATATCACTATTTTACCAAACGAAAGAACTAGCTTATTTGCATGATTAAAACTAAGAATGTTTATTTGTTAAGGGTGCATTGATAATTCTTTAAAATTTCATTTTTTAAGACCATTTTATTTTATTTATTAACAAACTTGTTCTTGACTAAACACTTTTGGGGACCTTAATTTACAATTTCATTGCAATGAAAACCAATTTTAAGTATTCATCATGATTTTTATATACTATCATAAACAATTGAATAAACATAGAAGAATTCTGTAATTAGCAATGAGCATATTAAAGAAGGTACCCAAATTTTAAAACAAAAGTTTGTGAATCAAGGAAGAACAAATATCTTTCAAACCAAAGAATTAAATATTAAAAATAATTATTTACACACCTTTAAAAAACCATACACCCATTCACCCGGAAATAGGAACGAAATTGTTCAAGATGGGATACTAGTGATTTAGAGCCAAGAGCAGTATTTTTTTCAATTTTAATCTTAAAATATATTTTTAACCAAATAAATCAAATATTGCTTCAGTAGAATTTAAGAGTTTAGTTTTTTTCAAATAATGAGCTTTTTTTTAAAAAAAAGATATATATTTCAAGGGTGTTCTTGAATTTAATAACAACTTTTTTTTATCATTATTTAAAATGTTTCTCATTTAATAACGCTATGCTCATGCCAGATATTAAACAACTTTTGCTATCAGCTTGCGAATAAGATTAAACTATTATGTTGCTACTGAAGAAATATTTTATTTATTTGGCCGGAAAGTACAAAATCTCTAACTTTTCTCGCGTCGCCTTCAATCCTACCTAATAAACTTCTCCTTAATCGGCCTCTCGGGGAAAACTATAAGCTGGGGTGTGTGAGTGAACGTGAGTTTGAGTAATTAATTTTTCAATAAAAAAAATAAAAAAAATAAAAAATGTCTTCAGTATATACGTTTAGTTCAATTTTCTACACATAATAATCTTAACTGCTCTTGAATATTATATTATTAGAATAATTTAATTTGATTTAATATTATTTTATTTTAATTTAATTTGATCAGAAACCTTTAAAGATTCCGTTGAACACACGATTAATTAATATTCGAGAAATGTTTCTATTATAATGAGTAATACATTAAACTAAATGATTCTACCGAAGTAATAATTTATTTACTATGGCAGACTATGAGTTTTTGGTTATAACAACTATAAAACCACTGACTTTCTCGTGTTCTCTACTGTCCAACCTTAAACAGAAACTTGGCAGCCTTCTTTAACTATGGTATTTATCTAAAGTCCGCTTTGTTTTTTCAAGCAAAAGAGAAAGTCTACAAACAGTTTCTCACCTCCAAAAAATCCAAGGTAAAGGATTGTAAGAGAGTGTTCATCTGGAAGGGGTTATAACAGAGATCACTTTCAAGGATAACTTCTGAATGGTCTTGAGGTGACAGTTATATGGTGTTACGTGTCTTTGCAGAATTTATTGCATGTTCTCACAGGGGGGTAACCAAACAACTCTTATCTATTGTTGGTATTACCTGAGTAAAAACAACTGGGGCAGTCCTCCATTGTCATCTCAAAGACTTCCTTGAAATGTTCTTCTCTTGTATTTAGCACAAAAGGCAGATGTTAAACTAGAAGGCGCGACCCAAAAGCTGAAGCTTTTGGAAGCTATTTGGTTTACCAAATGCTCAGTGCGGTTTTAGATATTCATTTTATTCTACAAAAAGTTTAACAAAAACAGCACTTTTTATTTTTATTCTACGATTGTTACACACCGTTTGCACTAACCTAAACCTACATATATATTTGTGGTATTTAACGTGCACTTTCTGAACCGACTGATTTTATCAGCACAGTACTTATAAACTAACTTAAATCTATATCAGACATTAATAGCTGAGAAAGAGGAACCTCACATTTCACCAACGATACATTTTTTCAGCTATGGCTGGAATTGAACTCGGTGATTTTAAAAGTTATGGGACACTTTTTTAATTTATACTACAATGCTTTTCAGTCTTGGAAAACTTAAATGGACACTATTACTGGCGTCATTAAGTGTGAAAATGTCAAAAGGAAAAGTACAGGTGTTGTTGAAACGAAGAAGAAACATAGAAGCCCATCGCTAAAAGTGACATTGAAAAAAATAAATGAATTTGGTTCAAAAAAATAAATTTAATGTAAAACCATTTTAATTATTATTTACTTGCCGTATAAAGTACCTAATGATATTTTGTTTATTTATGAAGAATAAAGAACTAATACAGTTGTTTAGAAATAAATAATTTTCTTATGCCTTAGTGAACTATATACACAATGACATGTCAGATTAAACTATGTACCGTTATCTAAAAACAAATCACTGATATGAAAGTTATAACAAGTTGTTGCAATATGGAGTTTATCACTATTGGCTGTAATAATGTGTAAATAATATATTGACAAAGTTTTTAAAATTCTTAAATTCCGTAGCACAAATTCCTTCGGAGTGGAAGTAAACCAGTCGGTCCCATGTCGATTGCGACATGTAAAATAACCCGGGAAGGTAGGCTGTGTTAAAATATTTTTTCCAGCAAAATTAGTAGGCCTTTTCCCTCTTGCTCATAGAAATTCTCTTGTGCTGATAAAATCGGTCGGTTCACAAATTCCACATTAAATACCTCAAATATATATTTTTAAACCTTTATAGAAGCCAACTACTAAGTGTATCTTACTCCAAGTAGACTACAGAATATATCACAACACAGGAACTGTTCCTAAAATGGTTGATATATTGTCCTAAAGTAGACAGAATTGAAATAAGTTATCTTCTTCGGTGGCTTCATGGTCTTAGGCGCTATTTTTGCATAAGATCAGACTACCAATGACCGGTAGATCAAGGCTTGAGTCTCGGTCAGGTGTACCGAGTGTGGTTTTCCCATAATGGTTTTCCACTCTCTCTATGCAAATGCAGGTACACTTCCTCTGAATATATCCTTCCTATTCTCTAAAACCACTAGCGTAATTATTATATAAGCATATAACCCGAACGAGTAGTAAGACGTGGTGCTAAAATATAGTTGTTGAATAATTTACTTTGGAATGTATTCAGCATTTCTTCAGCCAAAGTTGGCAGAAAATTTCATAGTCGTGTCTCTGTCGGACATACTGTAAAACCAGGACGAGAATCTGGAATGTTGATACCGGGAGGTCATCTGAGGGCAGCTGAGGGCTGTCATGTCTGCTACACCCCCTCTAAAAACAGAAACACGGTCACTGGGAGAAGGACTCGCAAACACTCCTCTTTCCGTGAAATGCTTGACCAGGTGGATGGTGGAACAAGGGTTGGAGGAGGTTTAAGGGTCGGACACACCCCAATCCTAGCTTTCCGCCTGTTCCTTTGATGTATTGCACGTCTTTCTGTCTTAAATGTGGGCTTGAACGTGTTTTTTCAAAATTTTCTGGCGTTGCCAACTGAATTTGTCTTAGCTTATAGAAGTAAGCAAATTGATTACTTCCTTTAATTTCATGAAATACATTTAGGATCTAATAGAGGACAATTAATAAAAAATATTATTTTGATATATTTGTCATGATGTAAATAGTCTATTTAAACATATCTAGTAATGTTCTATAAAAGCTTATTATTCGGGATGCCAGATCATTTTTTATCTAGGTGTAGGCCTAAATTATTATTTTTAAATAAAATTTTAAACATGTTTGAGCCTATATTAAAAAAAAAAAAGAGAATACGTTTGACGTCTGAAAAGTTATAATAATGTAATGGGCAACATTAATATACATTCACATTAGTCTACTATAAATTCCATATATTAAAAGGACAATTATTATAAGTTAAATATAATTAATATAAATGTAACATAAGCCAGCTAACTTGTCAAAACCCTTGTCACTCTCTCAGTAGACTAAACTGCCGAGGACGGGGAGATCGAGGTTCGAATCTCAGTCGGGTGTACTGAGGATAGTATTCCCTAAAATATTTTCCACATTTACTCAACGCAAATGTGGGTACTCTTCCTATAACTTAAATATACCCGTCCTCATCCCTAAAACCATTAGTATATTTATTAAATATGAGTATAACACCCGGCGGTTATTAAGACGTGGTGCTTAAAAAAAACTTGTAAAATATTAATTTTATACTGAATTTAACAATATTATTGTTATGCACATAGCGAACATAATACTTATTTGTATTTTTTCCCATACGAATTTCATAAAATAATTAAGTACCGTACGTGGAACTATAGAGTAAAACTTGCTTTGCTAGTTGGGGGCTTTGAAAGTGGATGTAAACTAATGTAATTCCTGAGGAGTTGTTTGATAGGCCCGTTTAGCCACAATAGACCTCCAAAGAAAGGTCTGCACCGACTTTAAGGTTGCTCCACCATTTTGAATTTTTCTCGGGAGTTAAAATTTTTAACTTTTTGGAATTTTCCGGTCGGTTACAGGCTAGAAGCTATAAGTTGGCCAAATTTCAAGTTTATAGCTGATTTGGAAGTGGGTAAACATTAATGTCAGTTAGTGAGTCAGCCATGTGGCTTTATAGTAGTATAATATGCCACTGCTTTTAAAAATAAACAAATTATGGCTCTATGAAAATAAATTACCACCCAACTTATTTTGAAAATTAAACTTTTAGCCCCTTAATGAGTTACTTACATTACTTATAATTAATAGCTCCGTAAGTACAAATTGTGAGAATTGATTAACTAAATTGTTATTTAGCAATATTTTGATCACTTTCCTGCGAAAAACAAAATATCTTGTTGATTTATTTCTTCAAATGTAAAAAACCTTCAGTATATTTTTTGCCCCAAAAGTGCAACACCTTTATTTAATCTTGAAAATGAAGAGGTAGATTGGATCAGTTCAGTTTGGCACTTAGTGTTATTGAATACCAAACCATGAAGGTGTGCAAGTCCTACATTATATTTCAAGTAGTAATACTTTTTTTTTTAACATCGGTTATATAAGATTTATATACCACAACATATTTTATAGAAAATCATTCTTCAAACACAAAAGTAACTCTCCTCTTTTGACAAGGTCACCAATTTAAATTAAAAAGAAACTGTTCTAGTTTAGAAACGACTTATCTTGAGAATCTAGTACCGTCTTCCCATTCACAGTTGGAGGCTCTAGAAAGGCGGGAGGGAGGACCCTTGTGAGAAATGCACATGGCTCCAAGGGGTCACCCATGTCAAGTGAGACGTCAGTTACGCCATGTTGTGCCGAAAACCTTCTACCTCTCTTATTTGTAAGAGGGACAATTTGAGGGCACAGGAAACAAGGGTTTTTCTCTGACTTGCCGCTTCTTGAAATACCCTATTTTTTTATTTTTAGGCCGTTATTCTGAAATAAAATTTCTACCCAAGCAAACTATATCAGGGTTGAAATCCATAGGTTACTAAACTTTCTTTATTTGTGACCCCTTTTCATAGGATAGAGAAATATCAGTGACCACGAGAAGTAATGGTTAAGTTGAATCAATATTTTTTTATACTCTGGTGTTGGTTTTTGATCGATTTTAAATCAAAGGGGAAAAATAAAATAGTTAACATATTTATTACAAAAAATACATACATGCAATTATATTTAATATTATAAACTAAATGTTTATCATTTACAAAGCTATATATGCAGATAACTAATATAAACGATTAGTTTATCTAATCATATATTATCACTCTCGCAATAGAATAGAATGCTGCCGATATGGGGTTCGGGGTTCGAATTCCAGTCCGGTGTATTGAGGCTGATTTTTACTAAGTTATTTCCCATTCTCCTTCCAAGTGAATGTGGGTAGACTACCTCTAATAAGCTTTCTCCCTTATCCTATTAGAAAATATCAGGTATTGTCCAATATGTTTATAACCTGAACAGGTAGTAAAGTGCAGTGATGAATTAAAAAAAATAGGCTTAGGTAATTTTAAACACTAATATAGCTTATATGTATAATCATAGTTAATGTATATTGGCCTAAGTGGTATAGCCACCCAAAATTTTCAAACTTACGTATATTTTCCTCTAATCATATGCAGATAAGTTTAATTTAAATTACACTCTTCCTTACTTACCCTTATATAATTGCTTACTGTATGGCATAAGAAACTAGAATGTTCATTTCTACAGTCACTAAAGTACTTTACCTTTCCCTATCTTGAACTAGCTTTGTCCAGTCTAACTTATTATACTATATCCCTATCCTGAGCTAGTTATATCCAGTCTTCCTCATTACACCCTATCAGTATCTTGAGCTAGTTCTATCCAGTCTTCCTCATTACACCCTATCAGTATCTTGAGCTAGTTCTATCCAGTCTACCTCTTTACACCCTATCCCTATCTTGAGCTAGTTCTATCCAGTCAACCTCATTATACCCTATCTCTATCCCGTCCATTCTAATGTTATTCTCCCATCTGTGTTTAAATCTTGTCAATGGTATCTTACCATTGGATTTGCCAGTCAGTACTCTGAACACGGTTCTAGATTCTTTCATTCGCGCTACATATTAAGTACTTTTTAACATCGATGTTAAATGGGAAAATTAAATATATAAAATGGCAAATTAAAATATACTGAGTTCCTGTTGACTAGGAATTTGAGATGCGAATCCCGACCGTGTGTGTAATGGCGGGTTTCCAATATAATTTATCGCTTAATTTTGCAGCACTCTACTCGATACTTATGATGGTGCATCTCTTATAAACTTAGATCCTAATCACCACACCTAAAATGAAAACGAAAAATAGTAAAGGTCAATAGTCTTACATTTTTTTATAACAATATGCTTTATTGACAGAATAAAAATATTGCTTTGGTTGTCTATAGGCCGTAAGCTATATTTAATTTAATTTTCAACATATAATAGTTATAGTCAATAGTTATAGAATACTTGTCAGGGACATCGCGCAGATTTCGCACACAACTTTTTTCTTAGAGTAACAAAGCCGTTGGTTCCATGACGGTTGTGGCACGTAAAAGAACCTCCGAAGATATGGAAAAATACCCTTTCTCTACAAAATCGGTATGCTCTTTCGCTCTTTCATAGACATTTTGGTGTGCTGATTCAATCAGTCGATTCGGAAAATGCACGTTAAAAGCTAAATTAGAGTTAAGACATATCAATTAAAAACTCGGAAGCTTAATAGGTTAATTTACTACAGTCCCAACCTTACTACCGGTTTTTTAATTTTTTATTTCCACTCCCTCCAGTGATCTATAAACTTTAAACCTCTTAAATATCTAATCGAGTAATAATACGTGGTCTTTCCTTTTTTTTAAAATACAAACATAAAATTATTTCGAAGAAATAGCCTACTTTATTTTTTTTACTCCTCCCTCTACTTATTTTGACTGGACGTAAAGCCCTCGTGCTTACCAGAGATGAGGGTTCGTGTAAATCCTCCTGAGAACTCCAAGGGGTCATGACTCACCTACCCTCTTTCAACCTCGCCCCCATCCCCACCCCTACTGAGAGGTATTAGGGGTGTTTAGGGGCGTGCGGGGTAGAAAGGCCGCAAGGGGGAGATTTGTCAAGTATTGATGCGGCTCTTGCCATCTAGCGGAGACACACTCAACTTTTTCCGCAAACTCTTGATTTCTAAATTCTAAAGAAGGGCAGGAGTTGTATGAGAGGGATGGTTGCTTTGTTTGATTTGAGGGGAGGGTGTTATAGAAGAGCAAGTACATTTTTTATTCTCCACTTAATGCTGAATATAATTATAAAATTATATTTTAAAAAAAAAGCTTATCAAGGCACCCGATAATAGGAAAACTTTCAAAACTATTATTTCCAACTTAATAGTTTTAGTAAATTACACAATTTTTTGGCTGACGTAACTAGATTTAAAAGTGATCCAATATAGTGATAGAGCTATATTTTCAATCTAGTATATTATAATGTAATTAATTATTGAGGACCGCCCTCGCCCTATTCCAATTTATGATGACAAAAATAACTAATTTCTAAGAAATTATGATTTTGATTTGTGTCAAAAGTAACCTACAATTACTTTACTGCTCTACTGTTTCAATTTCCCAGACACATGTGACTATACATTTATATTTAATAAAATTAACCCTTAGGATGCAAGCCATATCAATTAAAAGACAATTAATTTAAGTAAAAACACTTCTATCAGTTCCATGAGTTAGTAAAACAACTTTTATGTATTCATATATAAAGTAATGTTTTCTGCATATGTCAATGTTGATAGATAATATCAATAGTTATAAAGCAATATTATAGTGAAATTTTATTAAAATTGAATGCAAAAAATTATAATCTTAGAGCTTATATTTAAAATATTTCTACTAAACTACATAGTATTTTACAAGATTTTTCAAGAAAATATTCTAACGTTAATTTATGTTTGCTAAGAGATGAAAAGAAAGGCAGTTGTATTCGCCTTGTGGGAAGGGGGAATGTATAAGCATTCATATGTAGGTTCATCTGGTTGAGACTGGCTCTTGGTGTCTAGAATTAGTGCCAGGTGACCTGGTGGTCTAGGGGTAAGGTGTCAGACTTCTGTGTTGGGGGGTCTGGGGTTCAATCCTCGGCCTCGGCACAGATTTATCTGATTGCCAAACCCTTCCTTCACCTCTGACAAGACGTGTATTGATCACAACTTGTGAATGTGGGGAATGCCAGGCCTCCACCGTGGTTCGGATTCCACGTTAAACTGTATGTCCTCTATTTCATCTCACAATCACCCTACCATTACACATTAGCGTAAGGGCGTTAACCCAAACGGGTGGTAAGACGCGGTGCTAATAATAATAATAATAATAATAATAATAATAATAATAATAATAGAACTAGTGCCGGGCATCTCATCAATGTGGCCAGTATTATTAATTTAAACCTTTTGGTATTTTTGTTCCACACTTCATATCATAGCCCATACGAGCTATAAGTATCTAACTACATGAATTGGATAAGGGTTAATAGGGTATGATCAAGAGGAAATGTATCTGCATTTGCGTGGAGGAAGAATGGGAAATCTCTTGGGTAAAACATCCTCTGTAAGCCCAGCAGGGATTCGGGCACTAACCTTCTCATCAACGGCAAAACAGACTAGATGAACATGATATCTAGTTCAGGCACCCAATGGTGTCAGTTTTAAATATTTTGACTATAGGTATTCACAGAGACTCGTGGGAATGTTTGAAGCCACCTCAAATGCACCTGACCTAGATTTAAAATCTTGACTTCCTCGTCTATATATTTTATATATGGTATTTTTAGTATTGTCAAGTGTACACAGTTCTAGAATAAATTGCCATGATTTAGTTAAAAATACCACTTTAACAAGCTTTTTAAATTTTAATAAAACATTTACTACCGTTATTAATTAAAATGCGTCGATACAACTGCGTTACGGTGACGAACAGTATTCATTACAGTAGTTATTCTTTTTATACTACTCCCATGCTATAATTCGTTTCCCACATGCTTTGGTGGTCGCATGGCTTAAGGCGTCACTCTAACAATATGCTGGACTCCTGATGGTGAAGAGATCGGGCTCAAATCTCTGTCGGGTGTATTGAGTTTTTTTGTTCATTAATTGCTTTCAGTTCGCCTCCACGCAAATGCGGGTATACATAATCTAAAATTAATTTTTTTTTCATCCTTAACAAATTAACGTAACTAGTAAATACGAGTATAAACTGAACAGGTAGTAGGACGCGGTGGTAAAAAAAAAGTTTTTCAGGTCTCGTACAACGTAGTCATTTGCCAATTTACAGTTTACTTGACGGGGTAAACGTTACACACACACACGCGCATACACACACACACACGCGCATACACACACACACACACACACACTGCCTCGAGATGTTATTACATGTGGGGCAGTCCGGGATATACTCATAATTAGACCAACCACGTTTAGGGTTACTAGACTCAATAACATTATGAACAAATTATGTTTAAAACAAATAAATTATATGATAGCAGTCTTATTTAGAAATATATTAAAAATCATTCTTTTCAGATAAAATATTCCATTAATACTGGAGAAATATCTCCTAAAAAAATCAATCCACAGTCTAATATCTGTACAGGAAGGGTGCGGCGGAAATATACGACAGTATTGCAAGTGTAATAACTTTTGTATTTTCACACTTTTTTTTCTTTCATTTTGTCATTAAATTCAGCATATTTTGCAATTGTTATTTACACCATGAAACAATTTTTTGAATACAAGCTAGGTATGGAAAATTGCGTCTTACAAAGTTCCTCCTTTTTCATTCACACATTGCTGAAGTCTTGCTCTGAAGTTAAGTCATGACATCAAGAAGCATGTTTATCGATATTGCCCTAAATTCACGTTCGATAGCAACTTTTGAGTTCTTACAAAGTGTGTGGCTTAGCAATGAAAACTTTCGACTTTAGATAACCCCACAAAAAGTAGTCAAATGCTGAAAGATCGGGTGACCGTGCTGGCCATGGGACATCTCCCCGAAGGGAAATTAGGCGTTGTGGGAACATGTCTAGAAACACAAGCATGGAAACCCGGGGTGCATGAGGGGTTTCCCCGTCCTGCTGGAACCCCACTTGGGCATTGTTCGGTTACATTCTTCACATTTGAGGTCCGAGGAATTTTCTAAACATCAAAACATAGCGATCAGAATTCACCGTAGCACTTTGAGCATCCTGTTCGAAGAAGTATGGGCCAATGACCTTACGATGTGTCATCCCACACATACTGTTACTCGTTGTGAGTGAATTGGACGCTCATGAATTACTCTGGGGTTCGCTGCAGACCCATACCGGCTGTTATGTTTATTAACGAAACCAGACAGATTGAAATGGGCTTCATCAGACATGCTTACGATAGTACCATCAGTCATGTTGTAACGAACGCAAGTCGTGTCACATGATCACGAAGCTGTAACTCCTGAGTAACGTGAAATTAGGGCAATAACGATAAACATGCTTCGTGATGTCATAAACTAACTTTGGAGCAATGTGTGAATGAAAACGGAGGACATTTGCAAAACGTTATTTTCCATACCTAATTTGTGTTCTGAAAATGGTTTCATGGTGTAAATAACAATGGTAAGATATGCTGAATTTAATGACAAAATGAAAAAAAAAAAAAATTGTTTGAAAATACATAAGTTATTACACTTGCAAAACTGTCTTATAATTCTGCCGCAATCTGTATTTTCTAAAAGGCGTTTTAGATTGAGGATTTAACTGTACGTCAATAAGCCTACTCTGCTAACCTTAAATTCGACTACTACAGAACATCTTTGTTTATTTATATGTGATTTAAACACACAAATATTCACAAAACATAACACTTCATAGTTTCAATTTAATTTCTTTGAGTCTTACGCTCAAAGTCGATAAAATAAATTGAAAAAAATATTTTAGGCGATGGCACTGCGCTCTAGTGAAGGTTTCTCCAACTTTTAGGGCTAGACTACGGTGTTGAGTCGATAGCAAACGCATTGAATTCTCGGTCAAATATTCACAGCAAAATATACTAATTAGTTGAAAAGACTTTTAATACAATGCAAATTTGGAAAATAAGTTAGTTTACACTACGATATATTATTATACATTTACGTAATTAATTATTAATTCTTATCTCTGTAAAAATATCTGATGTTATTTATTCAGATATCCCGCAAATCCCTAGCAATACAAATTTATTTTCAATACATACATATTCATTCTTTTTTATATATTTAGCTTTTTAACAAATGTACATTATTACAAAATAAATATAAATAATATTTTTAACTATTCGTGTATATAATATTTAGCTAACTAATATTAGATGTAATTGTGATATTAATATTAATAGTTAAATCATTAGTTAAGAACGGCAACTTTAATACAATTTATATATAAAGTGTGTTACCAATTAAGTTAAAACTAATTGTGATTCTAAAGCTCTTTTAGTTCACTAGAGGGAAATTATAATAAGAAAAATACTAGCGTGGAGGGTGGAGATATTGAGTAATTAAAAATTATAATCAAGGGTAGAAGAAATGTAATTTATACCATAAAAATTATTGCATAGTGTGCAGTAAGATTACTGTGGATATTTCAGCTTAGCAAATGTGTTTATTATTTAAAAACGGTGCTAGTCCTAGAATCAAGAATATACTAAGAGAGGAATAGAAAAAACATATTTTGATTCTACATAATGTATAAAATTATTTAATATCTTCTTGTTTTATAACCAAATTACCCGCCCCAGTTATCACGTGGACAAAGCATAAGTGTCATCTAGTCTGTTTCCAGGGTTTGAATTCCGGTTAGGTGTATTGAGGTATTCTCCATGATTTTTGTTCATTTTTCCTTCACACAAATGCATGAACATTTTATCTGGATTTTAACCTTATCTTCCTTACCACTTTAGTGTAATACAAGTAGACAACGGAAGGGAGCAGAATAAAAAAATCACCCAATTATTTGAGTATATATATTGCTTTAGGTTTGTTGTATATTTTTACAAACAAATTTTTTTTCACAGCATTTGTTTCGTTCGGGTTTTACACCTATATATACTAATTACTCATGTGGTAGGGATGAGGTAGGTTTAATCTAGATTAAGTGTATCGTCATTTATGTAAAGAGAAATAAAAATATAGGGAGAAAGAAACAGTTAAACAAGGAAACCGAGACATCAAGAAGTATAGAAATAACGAGAGGGAAATAAATAAAAATACCTTCCATTTATCTGACAAGGGTTCGATCTCCCCATAATCGTAAATTCAGTCTATTTCAAGAGTAACGCCTTAGTCCTTTCAACCACCAAAGTGTTGTTGTTTATTTATATTGGGTGATTATCTGCACTAAGTTTAAATAATTGAAACTAAGTGGTCCAAACTAACTATCGAATATTATATATATATATATATATATATATTAGAAGCACAAAATCCGTAAGCTATACATTATGCTGTACAATCTACTAGTTAAATATGTGTAACTTTATTTATTTTAAAGTTAATTATCCCATGTAAATTATTAAACACAAATTTTTGGAAATAAAACTTGTATATTTTATAAAGTAATATATATATATATGGCTAGATTACCTATTATTTCAATATTAGGCCTATTCATCTTTATTGAAACTAATTAACAAATTTATGTTTATTCGAGTACAACATAATTTTCTAATAAAGTTCTAAACAAGCTAAATACTAATTTAACTGTAAGCCTGAATAATAATTTATTCGTATCAAAACTTAGTGCTGTTGAATGTAGTTATTTATGCATTTCAATATACCATCATCATTATGAAAATGTGATTCTGATATCTTTATTAAATCTATATAAAGAACACGGTAGGTAAAACCATTTAATAAGCGCAAATTACTATTTTTATATCTACTCAGATGACATTTTGGTATTATTTTATAGGCATTGAAATTTTATAAAAGGAACACAAACTTAAAACCTAAACATAGGCCTATATATATGGTTTTAGTAACTTTTGAAAGTGTCCCACACTGTTTTGCCCATCTTGTTCGTACTATTTGTTAAATACAGAGTATGCTCGAACGCTGTGGTCCTATATTGAATCTAGTAGGGCCTATAGTAATGTAGTTATCGATAAGTCCTAAACTCAAAGTATATTCACCACATGGTCAAATGTGTTATTAAAATGAGGCTATTATAGTACTGTAGCTTGTAATGATCTCAAGGTAAACGGTATAATCTCTAAATAATATTGTGTTGTGGTTTTATTCTGAGGCTAGTATAGTCTGCTATATGCAATTATCACTTAATAAACGTTGCAATCTGTGCATAATCGAGTATTGTGGTTTAATTTTGAGGCTACTATAGTACTGTCGTTGTCATTGCTATCTAAATCAACGTTATAATCTGCATAATCGAGTGTTGTGGTCTTATTCTGAGGCTAGCATGGGATAATCGTATGCTACAGTAACAAAGTCCACGTTATAATCACCTCCTAGTAGTGTGTTGTGGTCTTATTCTGAGGTTAGTATGGTATTTTTAGCACACGATGATCTCAAAAGTCCACGTTATAATCGCCGCATGGTCGGGTGTGTCTGCAATGGCCCCCCAGAGTGTACTTGAGGCAATTAACAACTTCACGTCCGCCATTTCCCGACGCTCTCATTGCTCTAATGACTGGCACCTGGATATCAGACCTCTGTACTTGAGATAACGTCTTCATATCCCTTTGGTCGGGTATACGTTAACTTATGTCATTTAAGTTCACTCAAGGCATATTTGTTTTTAACATTTAACATTGATACACAACCGTCTGGAATAATTTGAAATTATAATTTATTTACCTTTATGTAGCTAGTAGGTCTGTGAACAGTAGACCATCACTCCCTCTCTGTAATTAATTTAAATTGAGATAGATGGGGACGCGAGAAAAGCTGAGTGTTTTTTTTTACAGTTTTAATAGCAAAGGTTTTTTTTGTCGAAAAATAAATCAAATATTGCTCCATTAGGTACACGTAGTTTAATTTTCTACACATCGTTATTTCAACCGTTCTTGAATGTTGTGAGCATATATTAGATAAAAAAACTTTTTAAATTAAGAGGAAAAGCTATCATCAAATTTTAGGATTTCCAAGAAGTGTAGAGCATATTTTGTTAAGAAAACTATACCGTGTTTCTACTGGAGAAATATTTTTTTATTTTTTCTAAAATAAATTATTGTTATAAAAACTGTAAAATATGGTCCTTAATTCGCAATTTCTACCTTTCAAGTTGAAATAGCTCTTTTTTTTTTGTTGGACTTGAAGTTGATTTCTTCCCCTAGTGACAAGATTAAACTAAAAAAAAACAACTAATATGCGCCACATTCATTAGTACATTAAATTTCTAGAGGATAATCGGTTTCACGTTGTTTAAGACGTCTGTATCACAAGAGATGTCAACATTCAAATATATACGACCATAGTGTTTGATCAATTGCTTAGAATTTTGAATTCAAAACTTAAGGGATGATAAATTATTCTAAACACATTTGAGCAGCCACAATCCTGCTAAAAGGATAACCAGACCGCAAAATAATAAACGTAAGCTTACTTCACTTGGTATAGACTCAATTAATGGCTTTGCCAAATCCCGCTAAAATTTGTCTACCCATTTATCAGTAATCGTATAACAGACAGACGAAATGCTGGTTAGTTGAGTGAAAACAGGTTCTTGCGTTGATAGGTTAAAAATTGCGGGATAATTTTTTACACTAAAAATTGGAGATCAAGATGTTTGACATCTATATTCAGAATAGTTATTGAATTATTGCATTAGACCCTACACATTTTAGCCTATGGCTAGAATACTTCCTTCGATCGGTAACTGTCATCAAAAATAGTTAAACATGGTTTGATTCAAGCTCATTGATGGATTTTATATTTTTAATATGTCAAGTAAGTATTGCCTTACTAAATAAACAATAATTAAGAAATTAAAATTTCGTATACGTATTTTAGTGTTTCAATTTGATTATTATTATTTTTATACATTGTATAAATGTAGGAATATTTTGGTTTAAAAGTCTTTATCGGTATGTATTTCTGTCTATGTAACTGTTGTCCTCTATGCCTTCGTATGCGTATCTTTGTTGATATAACTTATATTTATAAATTAATGTATTTCCATCTGTGTTTATGTTTGTATCTTTTGTCTATTTATTTATGTGTCTTTCTGAATCTATTTATTTTTGTTTTTGTGTATTTCTGTCCTTTTGTCTTTCTGACTGTATTTATTTCTATCTGTGTATTTCTCTGCATTAATTTTTGTATTTGTGTATTTCTGACTATATTTATCAATGTGTTTATCTAAAGTTTATCCAGATATGTAAATGTATTCTTATTTGATAGCTATACTGATTTTTCCCATGGTATACTGTCCGATTAAAATCACACACATATATGTATAAATATATATATGTATAAATATACATATATGTATAAATATATATATGTATAAATATACATATATATATATATGTATAAATATATATATATATATGTATAAATATATATATATGTATAAATATATATATATGTATAAATATATATATATATGTATAGATATATATAAATAGTTGCTTATATCAATGAAAATATGGGCTTGCACATTGATGAACTAGAATTGGTAAAAATATACCTATAATATGGCACTACAAATCACAATGAATGACTTAAAAGTTTCAAATAATGGCCTAGAAACTTGAATAAAAATTTGTCATTAATCCATACGATTCAATAGGAACAAACTTTACATATGGAAATTAAAAAAAGTAGACATGTAATTAAACACCTTTTAAGAAGCATTTGTATTTTGATAAATAAAACATTGGTTTATCTGCTTCAGAAATAATTGTTATTCCAACCCACCCCAACGCAACCCTCTCCAGATTAGTTGCAGTGTCTCAACAGCGATGCAAGCAAAGAGGATACAAAGTTCATTGCAAAATCTTCTCATTCTGACAAGTTTATATTAACAATATTTGTGTTTGATTTGTAATGCATTTACAATATATATATAGTATTAAAAAATATACCTAACCAACATAGATGCATAAAAAGGACGCAAACCAAGAAAATACGACCTAAAAATCCGAAATGACAAAATATAAGAAAAAAAGTCATATATATTAAACGTTTTCTATACCAGAGGATAATAAACAGAATAGTTTTGTTAAATCTGAACATTGTCTGTGATGTAAAAAAAAAAAAAAAGATGACAGATAAAAATCCGGGCCTTTATAATGATAATATTCCCGTTTTGAGCTAGTATTCAGCTATATAGAATAAATATAAACTTTTTCCTTGTCTACCCACTTCCATAGGTCCCTATTTTTCTTATTAGGGGACCATTGTATCTGTAATGAAGGATAAAAGATACGTAAACTATGTGGTGACAATTCGCTCCCAAATATTATAGCTTGATTTGGTTTGGAAGCAACAATTTAGAAAATTCAAACATATTTCTTTGTGACCAAAATTAATAAAATTCTATTATATAATTTATGTTATTTTATTGGTATTGATAATATCTATCAAAAGTTATAGCTGAGATAACATGGCTTGATGTATAACAATGTAAAGATTGTTTTATTAACTTAGTAACTATAATATACTGTTCTTCATACCAAAAATATCCTATAGAATAATAATCTATCACCCATCTCGCTGGCACTGTTGGTTAACGCGCTAGTTTTGTGTTGAGCTAAACTGCCGAGAATGGGGGCGATTGAGGTTCGAATATCGATCGGGTGAACTGGGGTGATTTTTCCTAGATGGTTTTACATTCACCCTCCACGAAAATGCGGGTTCACTTCCTTTAAGTTCAACCTTCCCAATTCATAATCCATTAGTGTAATTAGTACTTAAACGTATAGCCCGGACGGGTATTAAGACGTGGTGCTAAACAATAATCTCCGTAGTCATATAATTAATTACAGCCTACTTGAATAAGCCTTACCTCAGAAGTATCATGACTTGAGGGTGACCTGGCGGTCTAGGGGTAAGGTGTCAGACTTATATGCTGGCGGCCGGGGTTCAATCCTCGGTCCCAGCAAAGATTTATCTGATTACCAAACCCTTCCTTCCCCTCTGACAAGACATCTTGTGAATGTGAGGAATTCCAGGCCTCCACCGTGGTTCGGATTCCACGTTAAACTGTAGGTCCTCCATTTCATCTCACAATCACCCTACCATTACACATTAGCGTAAGTGTGTACAACCCGAACGGGTAGTANGTGAGGAATTCCAGGCCTCCACCGTGGTTCGGATTCCACGTTAAACTGTAGGTCCTCCATTTCATCTCACAATCACCCTACCATTACACATTAGCGTAAGTGTGTACAACCCGAACGGGTAGTAAGACGCGGTGCTAATAATAATAATAATAATAATAATGACTTGAGATCTATCTTGCCTGACTTCCTATGCAGGAGTATTAATACAGCATCATTTACAAGAAGGAGAATCGGATTCTGAAAAAAAAACTAGTTTATAGTTGTATCGTGACGTGAAAAGCCTTATCCAACAGCACAAATATTTGTTATAAATATATTCCATGTTTTTAAATCACTGTTAATGTTGTCAAAGTGGGATGGGAGGGGAAGTGAGGAAACGCCAGTGTTTTGGCAGTTTGCAAAATGATTTTTTTGGCCAAAATAAAAAAATAAAATTGTTCCAGTACAAATATAGAATTTAACTCGCTTTGCTCGTTATGGGCTCTGACCCCAAACCCCCATTAGTGTACAATAATGTAATTCCAGCGTTATTTTGAACGTTTATATATTTTTACAATTTTATGATTATATATGTCCCTTAAGTGTGTCAGAAAAATTTAAAAAATATGTGGAAAATGTGCACAATTTACACAAAATCAAAAAATTTGTCTCTGGTGCAATCTTTTTTTTGATAGGTCTTACCGTTTAGCCACAAAAGGCCTCCACCGACTTTAAATTTGAAATTTTTTAATTTTTTGGAATTTTCCCGTAAGCGAAAGGCTAGAAGCTATAAGTATGCTAAATTTCAAGTTTCTAGCCCACCTGGAAGTGGGTGAACATTAATGTCAGTGAGTGAGTCAGCCATGTGACTTTAGAGTACTGTGATTTTCTTCATATGGTACCTTAAGATTTCTTGAATATCTGTTATGAATGTTCTGGAATTTAATGATAACTTTTTCTCTTCATTTAAAAAAAGTATGTTAGATAATGCCATCATGCTCATGACAAATATTCAACAACTATTGATATTATCATTTGAAGAAAATTAATTATTATCTTTGTAACGGGCTAATCTGGCTTAGCCCCGTTCAAATGTAAAACACGAATATTTTTGTGTTACAAACAAGTCGTCAAGAGTTAACAAATGAGATAATAGTGTTGAAAATTACGCCCATAACATTTGTGTGTTTGTTTACATACCTACTTCACCAACTCTTCCGTCGAGTCTGATGCCCCGCTGAAAA
>CABEEJ010002211.1:15666-26899 GCA_901482245.1 Timema douglasi
TCTCCCTACACGCTAATGCGGGTTCACTTCCTCTAATTCAACCTTCCCAATTCCTAATCCTTTAGAGTGATTAGTACTTAAAGCGTATAACCCGAATAGGTAGTAAGACGCGGTGATAAATATTATTATTATTATTATTATTATTAAAATTTGAGTACAGCTATAACCCTGGACATTTTAACTTTTACCCTCAACAAGCATTGAAACCCAATACATTCAAAGATCAGCTACCCATGATACCTCTACCGCATCAAAATGTTCCTCAGTCACTCCCTCAAGAATCAATGTATCATCTTTCTACCCGTCATCAACTTTCCATGCCTCCTCAACCCTGGCTCATAATGTTCCTCAACAGCCGTCGCCTTCCAATGTATTCAACCTTCATCCTTCTATGTTTGTTCCTCATGATGTTCCTCAAAAGCAACCACCTCCCATTGCATTCAACCTTCAGCCTCCCTGCTCTTTGCTAATTGTATTCCTCAACAGCCACCCCCTCCCACTGCATTCAACCTTCATCCTTCTATATTTGTTCCTCATGATGTTCCTCAAAAGCAAATGCGCCAACCTCTAACTAAAGTATAAGGAAACCTTTGTATCGTTGTCGATCAAATCCTCAAACAGTGCAAAAAAAAAACTCTCCAAACTCTTTTATTTTCTTATTGATATCATGTATCCACTTCTTTTTCTCTGCCTCCAGCAACATTGCCGCTACCACAATGTCCTCATCAGAGGAAGAAGACAAGGTATCACTCATTATAATTAACAGAACAGCAACAATACACTCGCTTATTTTCACTGCGCTGCTCTCAAGTGGCGAAAGAGAATTGTAAGGTGTGGTGGGGGAAACAAGCTCTTGGGGCAAACGTATCTACGATCTCGGTGTGTTGGACCGTCACGGCAATACGATACCATACTGCTACTATACTGCTACCATACTGCTACTGTCCTGGCACCTTACGTGTAATATACTATATCAGTGTGCGAGTACCTTTACTCATCTATGGCATCTAAAATACCTCAGCTTTCATCTATCTATTTTCCTCCACGAGTTTAAGGTAAGGCCGAAGGGGATGTGAGAATTTGTCAGTGATTTTTTCAGTTTGTATAGCTTAACAATTTTTGGACAAAATAAATAAAATATTGCTCCAGTAGAAACAGAGTTTAATTTTCTTCACGTGGTAATATTAACAGTATAGTAGCATTAGATGAGAAACTTTTTAAATTAAGGGAAAAAGTTTTAAATTAAATTTCAGGACACTCTTGACGTATATTAAAGAAATAGTGATATCACCATGTGTATAAAAATTGGCTGCTTTTATGTCTACATGTCTTTAAACTAAAATATAAATAATAAGCGTATTGGTGCAAACTTTTAGTGTAGAGTATTAAATACAAGTACTTTTATGTATGTATGTATATATGTATATATATATAAATTATATAACGATAAAAATGGTGTGTATTTATGTCTATATATATATAAATAGGCTATATATATAGACATAAATACACACCATCTTTACCCGTCCGGACTACACGTCTAATACTCTTTAACATTAACATTTTGTCTGGTTTGACACAACGTGGACAATAAGGGGCCAGTTTCATAGTCAGACTTAGTACGCCTCAAGTGTGGTGCTATACAAAATACAGGATGATGGCCTAGGACAAATGAGCACCGCCAACCGGGCATGGCCAGCTGGGCGCTGAGACAACTGACGTCCGGGCCCCCCCACTTTTAAAAATTCAAGTTTTTATGATTGCAATTGTTTGTTCTTTGTTTGTTCCGGATTGTTCCGCAAAAAGTTTCGTTTGTTCCGCATTCGTTCTTGCACAAATGGGGCGTGAATTTGTGGCGCTTTGTTTACACACGAGGGGCTAACTTCATGGTAGCCCCCAACTTTTTAAAATTCAAGTTTTTATGATTGCAATCGTTTGTTCTGCGTTTCTTCCGTTTTTATAGGCCCACAAATGATATGTTTACATTGGGAGGCCAACTTCACGGTTGGCCCCCCCCCCCCACACTTGTAAAAATTCAAGATTTTATGATCGCAATCGTTTGTTCTTCGTTTGTTCAAGATTGTTCCGCATTCGTTCTTGCACAAATAGGGCGTGAACTTGTGGCACTTTGTTTACACATGAGGGGCTAACTTCACGGTAGCCCCCTAGATTTTTAAAATGCGAATTTTTATGATTGCAATCGTATGATCTTCATTTGTTCCGGATTGTTCCGCAATAATTTTCGTTTGTTCCGTTTTTATAGGCCCACAAATGATATGTTTACATTGGGGGGCCAACTTCACGGTAGCCCCGCCACTTGTAAAAAATTCAAGTTTTTATGATAGCAATCGCTTGTTTTTCGTTTGTTCCGGATTATTCCGCAAAAAGTTTCGTTTGTTCCGCATTCGTTCTTTCACAAATGGGGTGTGAACTTGTGGCGCTTTGTTTACACATGAGGGGCTAACTTCACGGTAGCCCCCCAACTTTTTAAAATTCAAGTTTTTATGATTGCAATCGTTTGTTTTTAATTTGTTCCGGATTATTCCGCAAAAATTTTGGTTTGTTCAGTTTTTATAGGCCCACAAATGATATGTTTACATTGGGGGAAGGGGCAACTTCACGGTAGCCCCCCCCCTCCCCCGACTTGTAAAAATTCAAGTTTTTATGATCGCAATCGTTTGTTCCTGATTGTTCCACAAAGAGTTTCGTTTGTTCCGCATTCGTTCTTGCACAAATGGGGCGTGAACCTGTGGCGCTTTGTTTACACATGAGGGGCTAACTTCACGATAAACCCTCAACTTTTTAAAATTCGAGTTTTTATGATTGCAATCGTTTGTTCTTCGTTTGTTCCGGATTGTTCCGCAAAAATTTTCGTTTGTTCCGTTTTTATAGGCCCAAAAATGATATGTTTACTTTGGGGGGGGGGGCAACTTCATGGTAGGCCCCCCAACTTGTAAAAATTCAAGTTTTTATGATCGCAATAGTTTGTTCTTTGTTTGTTCCGGATTATTCCGCAAAAAGCTTCGTTTGCTCCCCATTCGTTCTTGCACAAATGGGGTGTGAACTTGTGGTGCTTTGTTTCCTCATGTGGGGCTAACTTCAGGGTAGCCCCCAACTTTTTAAAATTCAAGCTTTTATGATTGTAATCGTTTGTTCTTCATTTGTTCCGGATTGTTCCGCAAATTTTTTTTGTTCCCTTTTGATAGGCCCACAAATGATATGTTTAAATTTGGGGGGCAACTTCACGGCAAACCCCCAACTTGAAAATTTCAATTTTTATGATCGCAAGCGTTCGTTCTTCGTTTGTTCCGGATTGTTCCTCATTCGTTCTCGCACAAATGGGACGTGAGCCTGCACCACTTTGTTTACTCGTGAGGGGCCAATTTCACGGTAGCTCTCCTACTTTTCAAAATCCATGATTTTATTATTGCAATCATTTGTTATTCGTTTGTTCCGGATGGTTCCCCTAAAAAAAATACGCACATTTGGTTTTGGTAGGGCAACACATGATTTATTTACAGTAGGAGTGTAGTTTGGCATCCTTATGCCAACTCCATCCCTTCTCCCCAACCTCCCTCTCTCCCTCACACACACACACACACACACACTTCGCAATTAATAATTTGTTCTTGGCTCATTTTGGATTTTGTTTTATGTTTTTCCTTGATTCATTTTTCAAAGCCTCAAATATTTTTGTTAGAAGTTTGTTGTTAGTTTTATTCAAATATTCATAAACATGTATATCTTTATTTTGTTTTAAGTTGATTTTAGAAAAATGTGTTTATTTCCTGTTAATGGCTTTAAAATTAATATATATTTATCATTATAGCCTAGCTCCGTTTTCCCACCTTATTTAGTTAAATAACACAATTTGAATTTTTATTCTTATAATTTTAGTTTATTCCAGTTTATTTTCCATCGTATTTTAGTTTGTTCATTCTTAGATCTCATACAAACTCTAAATAAACCAGTGTCACTAGTGATGATGAATGGCCTTTTGTGTGAGCGACTTGTGCTGACTTACAGGGCCTCAGGTAAAGAAAGCGCGTGCCACCCTCTGTGTCTAGACTCTACTATAGTATTGACATTAGCCGCCCTCATTTCTCCCCTCAAAAAGTGAGCTCAGAACTAGGTTCTCATGAAGCCTTGACACCACACCTTCCTTTTGTTTGCTAGTTATCACTGTTATGATGTGCAGTAGCCCCGTGGCTTCTTTGGTGCTGACTGCTAGCTCACAGCTGACTTCTGACAAACAACATTTAGGTATATAACTAAATTTTGACTGTCAGAAGTGACAGTTGCTAAACACATGTTTTTGCAGATCATATTGTTCGGCGTAGGGATACATAATTTGGTCTGGTAACTTTTTAAATCTGTCAGTTGTCAGCTGTGAGCTGTCAGCACCAAAGAAGCCATGGGGCTACTGTAGTAAGTAGTAGCTTTGGTCACAAAGAAGCGGTTGGCAGGAAATGTCATCTATTCCATTTCTAGCACTTACAAAGAAGGAAACTCCTTGTCACTGAACATAAGTTTAAATCAATCAATGTTTACAAATGGGGTCCAGATTTAGATGATCAAAAAAATGATAAAAAGAAATAGAGTTAAGTAAGTAAAATCCCTAAACCTCTAAAAATGACTACAAATTTGCAACAACAAATTCTAAGAATTTAAATAAAATAATGAAATGAATGCATACGACTAAATCAAACACACGCTTTACAAATTGAAACCAATAAAATGCTATGCATAGAAAATCCTTTAACAAGTCCTTTAGCAGGTCACAAGTTCACGTCCCATTTGTGCAAGAACGAATGCGGAACAAACGAAACTTTTTGCTGAACAATCCGGAACAAACGATTGCAATCATAAGAACTTGAATTTTTAAAAGTGTGGGGGGGCAATTTCACGGACGTAGACAACTGGGCACCAGTGTAAAAAAGCAATGATTGTTTTTTTACGTAAATATTTATTCTTGGAGTTGTTTTTTAAAAAATCTTAAGAGAGGAACCTTAATTTGTTTGTATTTATAAAGTTAGACTACTTGATATTTTAAAAAAACATTAAATAACCATGAAAAATACCTAACCTAGCCTAACCTAATCTGATTTTAGGTTTTTTTACAATTAAAACACATATGTATAAGGCCACGCCCAGTTTTGGTGGTGCCCAGTTCGCAAACGCCCAGATGATGGCGCCCAGTTGTCTGGATCCAACAGGATGACATACCTAGACCAGAATGGAATGAGACAGTTTCACATACTAAAATCACCCATTCTATTCGAGTTTAGGTAGGTGTCATCATGTATTTAGTGGAACACTCAATCAGACTATGAAATTGGTCCTTACATTTAAACACAATTTCTCCAGTGGTTACAAGGTTTTGGGCGTCAGATGGTGGAGAGATTAAAGTTAGAATAACAAACGGTTGCAATGGTTCTCTAAATGTAGCTATAATCTCGGTTTCACTATTCCTAGTCTATGTGACAAAACGTACCAACTTGAAAAAAACCCAGTTTCAGTGGTTGAATGATCTATGACGTCAGTCTCGCATTATACTGGACCACTGAGGATGAAGGAGATCAGGGTTTGAATTCTGGCTGTGTACCAAGGGTGTTTTATTAAATGGTTTTCCTTTCTCCTTCCACGCAAATGCGGGTCGATTACCTTAAAATTTCTTCCTTCACTCTTATCCCACTAGCGTAAAATCGTACATGTGTATAACTTGAAACAGGTAGTAAAAAGTGATGCTAAAATTACCAGGCTAATTTGATTTAATTTACCGGTTCGAATTTTGGGTCGATGTATTTAGGGTAAGTTTTTTTTTTTCTGAATGGTGTCAGTCCCTTTACACAAATTAGTGTACATTTTGCCCTTCTTGATCTCTACCCCCATTGGTGTAGATTAATGCGGATAGTCCGTATGATTAGTGAGATGTGTATCCAACCTTGCGGTGAACAGGGTTTATCCGAGTGGAGCTGAGCTGGGTGGCGTAGTTTCCAGGGGTAACCTAGCTCGCCATGCAGCTATCGAGCCACACGATCCAGCCCCCGTCCGTCCACCCGCCGCAAAACCTACTTATATTACCCACTCAAGCTCTGTGTTTCCTTCTCCTCAATTTCATCTAGGCAACCCCGCCTCACAATCTGCGAGAGAGTCAGGTCGGAGAGGGCTCCAAGGTGGCTATCAGCGAACTCCCGAAGGTTCAAACCGGCTATCAGCAAAACTCCCGAGGGTCCCGTATATACACTTTTTAGTAAAAATCAACCGTACCCATGGTGAAGAATCGTCCGAGTCAACATTATAGCTTGTCAAACTATAAGAGTTTGTACAGTACTATTTTCATAAAAAGAGCCTTTTCTAACGTTTAAATTACTAAATCTAATATCATGTATTCATATGTCCAGGATATGTGATTTGCAGCTGTAATTTTAGATAAATATTATCACAACTGAAAACTTATACCAAAATAAATGAGTAAAATGTTATCAATTTTTTTTATCACCGCGTCTTACTACCTGTTCAAGTTATACTCATATGCGATAATTACTCTAATGGGGTAGGGCGGAAGAAGGAAGGATTGAAAATCATTTAAGAAAATAAGTCTCAGTAGATCCAACCGGGATTCAAACCCTCAATCTCCCCGTCATAGGCAGTTTAATATATTGTGAGAGTGACGCCTTAGATCATGCCACCACTGCAGCGGGTGTTTAAAAGTTGATACATTCCAATTTTTATAATAATGACCTTATTTGAATCTAAAAACATTACTACTGTATATCATCTTTAATATATTCATACGTCAAGTTGTCTAATCTGAAGCAGTCATTTTCGATAGATATTACAAAGACCTATAAAACAGTAAAGTACTATCAGTTTTGGTGGCTTAAAAGTTTGCATTTATATTAAATATTTTAGTCATATCTTTTGTATGTTTTGCCTACAAATTTTTCTGGTTTTACGAACCTAATCTCTATACGAATAAAGCTTAAAGCAAGCAGGAATGTAGGGGTATTATTTTTGTAGTGGTTTTTTAAAAAAATCATAATAGAGGAACCTTAATTTGTCTGTATTTATAAAGTTAGACGACTTGATATTAAAAAAACTAATGTGTAACCATGAAAAATACCTAACCTAACCTAGCCTAACCTTATTTTAGGTTTATTTACAATTAAAACAAACATTTTTAAGGCCACGCCCAGTTTTGGCGGTGCCCAGGTATCCAACCATAAAAATCTAAAACGGCATATTTCAAAATGGGTCTACGGGAATCGGAGGGTGGAGGGGGTGCTGGAGGAACTATCATTAGAAAAAAAAACTTTTTAGATGAGGCATGCAATTAAAATTTGGCAGGAATGTAAAGGAACTATTCCAAATAATCTAAAAACCTTATATTTTTTTGATGCGACTCCAAAATATGAGGAAAGGGGTGTTTAAACAAAAAGAAATAGCTACTAGGCTTCGTAGAAAATATAAATTTGGCAGGAAGTTACAAGGAAAACTCTAGACAACCAAATAAGTCTTAAATTTGAAATTTTGTCTCCAAGGGGAGAAAGGAGGTTTGAAAGTTTTCAAAATTTACCTATATATCTTTTGGACCAGTGGACATAGAGCCTGGACATTTAAAATAATGGATTTTTTGTCTAGAATTGGGTGATACCTTTTGAGGGATTTTCAAATTTCTTCTTCTAAGAGGGCCAAAAAAGATGTGGAGCTCACTCATCACCATAGTACCTCAATCTCTGTGCCTGAAAACTTGAAATTTCGCTTGGCAGGAAGGTAGCGGAATTTTCCCATAAAACCATAACAATCTAATATTGGAAAATTTCAAAATTAGACTCAAGGAAATAGGAAGGGAGTGCATATGATTGGAAAAAAAAATCCTTTTAGATGAAAAATATAAAATTAAAATTTGGCAGGCAGGTAAAAACACTCCAAATAACCAAATAAATTTGAAATTTCTAAGTGTTAATTGGAAAAAAGGTGAGGGGTGGATGAAAATTTAAAAACTAATACTAAACAACTTTTCACCAGTGTGGTAAGAAACTTAATTCAGATGGAAGGTAAAAAAATGCCATAACAAATTAATATAAATGGCTGAAAGTGTTAAATTTTGAATTGGGACTTTAGGAAACCAGGGGTAGGAGAGCTGGGTGTAGAGGAGTAGAGCAGGCAGCTAGAAGGACAATTCTGGATAAACATTTTCGTTTTAAAATTCGAAACGTCTAAATAGGAGTTGTTTTAATGGAGGAATTGAGTTACAATTTCCAAAACTTATAGAAACAAATATTTTGATGTGTGGTTGAAAACTTAAATTTGGCGATAAGGTATAAAGAACACTCCAAATAACCACAAGAAACTAAAGATTTTAAATGTTGAAAATATGGAAAGAGAGATGGAGTGGGGGCTGTTAAATAAAAATAAAAAGTATTTTAGGTAAGCAGAAAATTGAAATTGGCCAGGAAAGTAGAGGGATTACACCAATAACAAAATAAGTGTTAAATATTTATTGTTTAAAAAGGGCCTTAAATAAGGGTGGGGGAGAGAGAGCGGTAGCTTAAAGTATTATAGAATCTTTTTATCATGAAAGCAAATTTAAATCTGTCAAGATTGTAAAAGGACAATCCCACATTAACTTTTGTCCAAATCATTTTTGTAACAATGGCTATTAGTTTATTTTATTTTATGTTCGTGCTTAGGTAATTGTTGCGCTGTTAATGGGCTGTATTTGCTTGTGCATACAGTTTGTGAATAAGGTAATATTTTGTCTCAAACATTTAATTTACTTTAATGTATTAATTACCATGATTGGATTGTGATTGCCGTAGCTAGTTCAGAACTGTACAACGAGGGACTATCAAAAAGTGGGCAGCCGGTTGATGAACATTCTAATTTGAAATAGTTTTGGTGCTGCTTAACTGTGAGAAAAACAGGTCAAACTGCTAGTCAATGTATATATTCTATTATTATTAGGGGTGTGCGAAGGACACTTTTTAAATACGAAGCGAAATCAAAGCGAAAATTGCAAAGAAAAGTCGGAAGTCGAAGCTACCTAGGATATTTGTTGTTGTCACTTAACTCTACTTTTAATTTTTAAATTAACTATTTTTTCTAGATCTTGTTAGCAACAAGGACCAGGAAAATCTCCTTATTTGTGACTTAAGGACTGTATTAATAATTAATGCACACATGCTTACTGATAAGCATGTCTTTTTATGTGAATTTCTCTGATAATAATTATAAATTAAATTCCGCTTTTGTTTTCTACTTTCCATATCAGCCATTTTGAATATGCTATGAAAAGCTATGAAAAGCTTCTGTGTCAAAATGCAGTTGTAAATTTGTCACAGATAATTCCAAAGAAATAGGATATTAAGGACTAAACATTAGACGCGAGCTGGGATGATAGCACAACTTAAGCGCTTTCTCAGCTTCATACCAGTGACCATGGTGTTATTTCTTTAACGGTATTAACATTTAACTACCCGCTTTTGATCTATGCTTACGTTGTGGTAGTTAAATTACTAGTAGGTGTTAAAATTCTGTTTAGTAATTTAAAAATTTAAAAATATTGAAAATGTAATATTTAGTAAGATAAAATTAAATCGCTTGATAATTTATCGAAGTTTTAACCTTCCTTCGAGATTTTTCGAATATTCGAAGACTATTGTAGATGTCGAAGTCGAAGCCGGAGGAGATTTAACCTTCGACTTTTCAAAGCTTCGCACAGAATTAATTATCATTAATTTATCATATTAAATATTCAGGATTATCTGTGTGGTACTACAAATTACGGAAGTTGATGGGGTGTTACGAGATTCATAAAGTTTGGAAAGCGTTGGTATAATCTATAGCTCATCTACGATATGAGTGTGGGTAGATGACCAACAGCAGAAGGTTCTTCATTGCAAACAAGTGGTTGAAAGTATTAATAGAATAGTTTGATAACACTTTTTACTGACATTATAGTATTACTAAAGACACCATTGCGTTAGCACTAAATCTATTCATCTATATTAACCAATTCACCGCCTTCTATTGGCGAATATATTTAATTTTAAGATTAATTTTAATGTAAGCCATCCCAGCTTAGCAAAACTCTTCAATGCGCAGACAAATTCGAACTTAATCAAATATTTTTGATCCATTCACGTGTGGAAGGATAGGTTATGTTAGGTTGGGATGGATATCAACACATAAGTTGTAAAACATTCTAAATATGGGTTCTATTCCCGTATCCAGGTGTAAATTTTGAAGTGATTTGATTTAATAGGTTGGGATAGTTTTCGTTATAAACATTTTGTGGATGTACTTAAATGGATGGATGGATGTACGCGTTTTCCTACATAGAATATTTCGAGGCATTGCTACTCAATATGTCCGAACGGTTTCGGATCATTTATCTGAGTAAATATTTATTTTATTATGTATTATAACTATTGTTGTTGATAAAATAGTAATTTGCAGTTCATAAAATGGGCAAAAGAGTTCACGCAATTTTCGCGTGGTTTGTGAAAGGGTCAAGAGAAAGAGGACAGTTAAAGGATTGGGCAATTTTTTTTTGCCCCAACTCATAAAACGGGCAGTTTCAATAAGTGGCTGTAGTATAGATATGTGGATGAATATAGACGGACAGTAAGTCGCAGGGAAACAAGAAAAATGTATTTAACGGATCAATTATATTTGTAAACCACGTCTAGTCTAGTTTTCCAGCAAATGGAAGGCTCGGGATTCTAATAACATGGCTGGGTGAACTGGGTTTGGGGTTTCCTAAATGATTTTCCAATTTCCTCAAGAAAATATGAGTATATTTCCTATAAACTTTACCTTCCTTCCTCCCTCCCCTACCCTATTAATGTAAATATGAAGCCCACCTTTTTTTGAATGGAATGAAAAACCATTTTGGAAAAAACAACACAAAAACACTACACCCAACTGGAGTCTGAACTTCAATACCTCTGTCATCCACAGTCTAAGTCTATTGCGACAGTGACGCCTTGAGCCATGCGGCCACCGATGCAGTTTTTTCGTACGAGGTTCTCGTTGAATACCTCTATAAAAACAAGCGTAAAGTCCTACCTCTCCCCTAAGAAATAGTAATAGTAAATAAACCTCTCTCTACACCAAGAAGAAAGAAAGCAAAACACTCGTAAGCCCGCATATTACTACCCTCATGAGTACAAGTGAAATTAGAATAAAGCTCGGCGCTCAGAGGTATACTTTGTTGGGGGGGGGG
>CABEEJ010002211.1:29144-59741 GCA_901482245.1 Timema douglasi
TGTGTGTGTGTGTGTGTGTGTGTGTGATGGATAAGCGGATTTAACAGTGGAGAAATGATGGGGAAAGAGGTATTTACGACGACACGTGCGATCCAAAATAGAAAAGACAAGCGACAAATAAATTGAAACTACTAGATAACAGTCCGGTTTAGATAAGAAATCTTTTTTGTTTTTAACAATCACAAAAGTTACTAAAATAATTTTATTGTATCTATACACAAAGTCATCTGATCTACAGCTGTTACTTTTGATAACAATACGTTTAAATAAGACTAATAAAACAATAACATATAAATACTGACGTGAATACTAATATATTTGACAACTCTCAAATTAAAAGGTTGGAGGGTAAGGGACGCCGAAAAAGGTTAAGTGTTTTCGCAGTTTTTATAGAAAAGCTTTTTTGTTTACCAAAATAAATAAAATACTGTACCATTATAGCTTAATTTTCTTCACATGATAATATCGACAATTGTTGAATATTTATCATGAGGATATTAGCATTTGATGAGAAATTTTTCAAATGAAGAGTAAAAGCTGTCATGAAATTCCAGGACCTCCTTTAGAGATATTTAAGAACTATTGAGGTCACCATGTGAAGAAAATTAAATTATACGCTTCTATTGGAGAAATATTTTAATTATTTTGGCCAAAAAATGTTTTTTCTATAAAAAAAATACAAAACCACAGTCCTTTTATAAAGCTCCTTACACTTCCACCTTAAAATATAGATACCTACTTGCATCACTAGGCACACAAACTAAACGTCAGTGTCATCTAGTCTGGTTTGTCGATGACGGGTAGGTTGGAGTGGTAATCCCGGCAATGTGTACTGGATATGTTTTTAACTAAATTATTTTCCACTTTCGCTCAACTTTCCTGACAAAAATACATACAACCCGGATGGTTTTGTAAGAAGCACAAAAGAAAAGACTAACGACAGAAGTTATATTTTATAAAACATGTAAGCCTCTGTTTTTTTACATTAGGGTAAAGGTTTGATCTGACTAGTTTTTACATGAAAGGCCGTTCGTTCATATGCTACTATCCACATCTTTGGGCACGCGTACTAATCGCCAGGCTCATCTAGTCTAAGGCCCAGTTTCATAGTCAAATTTAGTACGCCTCAAGTGCGGCGCTACACTAAGTACATGACGACACTTACCTAAACCAGAATGGAATGGGCCAGTTTCCTATGCGAGAACAGCCCATTCCATTCTGGTTTAGGTAGGCGTCGTCATGTACTTAGTGTAACGCCGCACTTGAGGCGTACTAAACTTGACTATGAAACTGGCCCTAAGTTTTACAGTGACTGGACGGTCGGAGCTCGAATAGAATCATGTCTGGGGTGTACCAAAGATTTTTTTCCCCCTCCTAAATACTTTTCCACTCCATCTCCACAACGGACTTTTAAGTAAACTCCCTTTACATTCTACCTTCTTTGTCACTATCACATTAGCGTGATTAAAATGCGTACAGCCCAGACGGGTAGTGAGACGCGGTGGAAAAAAAGTACCTTGAAACAATGACACAACGTTACTGCTATTTCAAAGGCCCTCCCGATCACAAAATACTCCAAGGCACCCATATTTCTACTAATTAACCCCTTCCCTTCCACTTGTAGTTATTGACAATAATTCAAACACAGAGAGACGGAATATTATTATAGTTTAAAATTAGCTCTGGATTTGTTTTAAGTAGCATTTCATATTCATATCCACCATTTCTGCTGCTACAACATCTACGGTACTCCGAGAGAACTATGCATCTATATCTAAGGTGGCTTGAAGGAACTTAGAATTATGGTATTTTCTATGCAAATAATACGTTCATTGTTTATTTCTAAAGAATTACTGTGATAAATCTACGAAGTTTCGAAGAAGCCTTGAATCGTGGCATAATCTATGGATATAATTGTTTCTTTGTTTTCCTCTAACGGATCTCCCCTTTCACGGTTCTGGGGTATCTAGCCCTTGTTTTATATTGTATGATATCTCACTGTTCTAATAAAGACGTTAAATGTACATTCCGTTCCAATTAAATAGGCTTATAGATTGATTGGAGATGATAAATTCGCATTTGTAAGAAACTAGAAACCTGGTGAATTAGTTCCCTCACTAACATTAAGTACAGAGGTAGGTTAAACTCTCTCCTGATAAACAAGTTAATGTTGTTAGTAACTATTAATACTTGCGAAAGTTGTGTTTCCAAAAACCAGAAGCAATTTCTAATTTTTTGAAACCAAAGTGAGATTGTGTTCCCACCAAACCGACAGAAAGCCAGTTACAGTTTTGTTTGAGTTTCAGTTTTTTCCACCATACAGACAGCGCAGTCATTTTCATCGACAGTGAATGGTCTATCATTGGTTATGGATTTTTCTTAATTCAGTTACTATTATTAGAACCGCGTCTTACTTCCCGTTCAGGTTGTACACACTTACGCTGATGTGTAACGGTAGGGTGGTTGTGAGATGAAATGAAGGACCTACACTTTAACGTGGAATCTGAACCAAGGGGGAGACCTGACATTCCCCACATTCACAAGTTGTGATTAATACACGTCTTGTCAGAGGCAAAGGAAGGGTTAGGCAATCAGATAAATCTGTGCTGGGACCGAGGATTGAACCTCGGACCCCAGCACAGAAGTCTGACACCTTATGCTTAGAGCACCAGGTCACCACGTTTAATTCAGTTTCTACAAAAGAAAGTACGAGAGATGCCAAAGTACCGGGTGTGTTCTCTTACACACTAGCTCGAACAAAAAACACGTACCATCGGGTTCAACACCTTTCAACTGTGGATATGGTGTTCCCACCGGGCGGACTGTGTTTCACAGAAACCAAGAAAAACTTTGAAACCTTAAGACTTTACGGCTCAGGTCCGGGGACTTACAGTTGTTGATAAAAACAGTCGCCTGTGAATCGGGAGTCTCCAAAATGTTTCTGTTTTCAGAAACTCGAATTGAAGTTTCATCGAACTCTACACAGTTTCAGTTTTGTCGGTCTGGTTGAAAACTGTCTGGCATAGTGTGCGTGGCTGGCCTAGCTAAGGCAGTCAGCTAGGGTTATATTCTGTCTTGACTGAGGTAAAAAATGTTATAAGGATACAAATTCAAGGAATTGCATCATCATATGTCTGTAATTAAATTAGGGAAAATTTAACTATAAGGGAAAAACCCGCACACTTCTGATGCAGTCGGTGGAGATGAAAACGACAGTCCTCCGGATCAAAGTCTGGTACATTATCCGTACCGACAAACCTTGCCTCTCCAGATTTCATCTGAGTGAAGTGTAACACTCACCCCCTCACCCTTTTCCCCACTAACACGTCGTGTGGAATATAAACTAAGGCTCGGCCCTGAACTCAATAAAGCGACGCTCTCCACAAAATATAATTTAATTGCGTGGTTGAACGTTCGGTTTCAGGGCAACCATTTTGCACACGTCATCACCCAGATGTATCGTTTTAACTGAGAACCTACTCTAATCCTTTTGGCATTACCGTAATATCGTTGACATCTGTGACATCTGCCAGAATGAGTGAGAAACCAACAATTTAAAGATATGATCCACCCCCTCTCTTACTCAAAGTTTACATCAATTTTCTGTTGAAACATTTAGAGTGTTTGGAGAGAGAAATATTGAAATGAGTCCCACCCCCATTCCTGGGTTGTTGGAGCTGAGACTCTAGGAGTTGGTTGGGAGTAACTTGTTAGGTTAGGTTAGATTAGATTAGATTAGGTGAATTGCAGCTAGCTGAAATAACGTGATCAGCTGGAAATTTAAAAAAAACCACTTATGAGAGCTCTTGAAACAAGTACTCCGCTATATTCCGTCCTTTAGCAGTTTATGAAAATGGAACTCAAAACTATCAATGACAAACACTAACAGAGTTTTTGGTTTTTCACTTGGTATACACTCCATGACGTTTGATACAGACTGACTAAAAGCGTTTATGTTTGGAAGAACAATAGAGGTTGTACTCTGGACTTAGTTCAAACAAATGTTCAAAATAACCTGGACCTAATTGAAATATCTGAAAAGGTAAACAAGTGGCTTGGGAATCAATTCAATGTCATCCTTTTTGCTGTACACGATATTTAGGTTCAAATTTCAATTAATCTAACAAGTTCACATGTGAATAACGTTCTCTTCTTTTCCACCAATCTCCACACCACATATCTTTTTTAACATTGTAAGTTTTTGACAATGTTTTGTCACTACTGACAAGCCAACTATCGCAAAAAAATTGTTTGTTGACGCCATTGCTAGCCAACAGTGAAAGAACAACTTGATGAGAAAAAAAAAACTGTGACCTGAAGAAGAAAAATTGTATCGTGTGGATGCACTAACGCATCCGGTATAGCTGCACAAGTATAACTGTGCAGTTACAGCTGCAGCTGCAGTGGATCAGACATTTCGCAGTAGCATTCGCGGCGACTGAATGGACCAGACAATGCGCAGTAGCATTCGCGGTGATTGAGTGGACCAGACAAGGCGCAGTAGCATTCGCGGTGATTGAGTGGATCATACAATGCGCAGTAGCATTCGCGGTGATTGAGTGGATCATACAATGCGCAGTAGCATTCGCGGCGACTGAATGGACCAGACAATGCGCAGTAGCATTCACGGCATAGTCCTGTGACGTCCAAAGAATTCGAATTATATTACACCAATGCTTACATTACACATTACACGTTACAGCCGTCTACACGCGGATTAACAATTGTGTGGGGGTGGAACAAATTATATAAATACCCGAGGAAAATGTATTAAGACTCGCTTNAAGCCCTTGAACCCCTCGATGAGTGTAAACTAATGTAATTCCAGCGTTGTTTTGTACGTTGATTTATTTTTACAATTTTATGATTTTAGCTGTCTCATAAGTGTGTTAGAAAATTTAAAAAATGTACAAAATTAACCTAAAATTAAAAAAAATCTAACTCTGGTTCAATCCGGTTTTTGTTAGGTCTTACCGTTTAGCCACAAGAGGCCTCTAAAGAAAGGTCCGCACCGACTTTAAAGTTGTTACACCAGGTTTTTCAGGGGCTAAAAATTATTTTTTTAAACTATTTGGAATTTTCTCGTCGGTTTACAGGCTAGAAGCTATTGGTTTGCCAAATTTCAAGTTTTTAGCTCATCTGGAAGTGGGTAAACATTAATGTCAGTGAGTGAGTCAGCCATGTGACTTTATAGTATAGTGATGAAGTTGTTGATAAAGAAGGAAAAGCAATGTTGCACACAAAATTACACCTTTTAACCCCACTATCTTTGGTTTGTTTGGCACAAACAAAATTTTGCCGTAATTTTTATATTTGTTGCACCATACCACTCAACTTAGAATTAAGTAGTTATTATTTTTAACCGAAGATAAATAGTAAACCAATCAGGGTTTCCGTAAACAAAGATTTGTTGTACAAATGAGCCAATGCGTCCACTATTTTCTATTAATATATTAGATTTGCTTTTAAAAGAACAGGATTTATATGACACTGGCATCTTCTGATAAGCAAGTATTCTCAATCACTCTATGCCTGTGTACACCCTCTCTTGGTTGAAAACATTTTGCAAGGGTGGGCATTAGATGGTGGCAAGCTTTCCCCGAAGATCGAACAGCTGAATAATAAGATAAGGAAAGTGAGTCCATGTCATTGCCACAATGTTTTGTTAAAAGTCATTTAAAATAGATTTACAACGAAAACTTATTTTGTCGTAGGCCTTGATGCTCTTTCACTGTGAACAGGAAGATCCATTGTGATTACACACGCCATCTTAGCATAAAACGATACTATTTTTATTTACTTTGTAATATCTGCGTTTTTTTTTTGTATCGCATATTTCTACCTATTCGAGATATACGCTTATGTATTAATTACGCTAATGGTTTTTGATATTAAGAATGTTATATTTTAAAGGAAGTGTATCCGCGTTTGCTTAGAAAGAGTGGAAAACCATTTAAAAAATACACCCTTAGTACACTCAAACGAGATTAAAATCTCGTTCTCTCCATCATTAGCCGTCTAGTCTTTTGTGAGAGTGACCCCTTAGACCAGGATGGTAAAACGTTATTTTTTATCTCAAGGACTAAATCTGATCATCAGTTTATACGGCGGGCCCAAGATATATTTAGTAGTTCCATCAAGTTAATATCAGCCTACAAATAAAACTTAATAAACAATTATTTTCAATATTTGTATATAAATTGTATTTTAGGTTGGTGGTTATCTCAAAATTTACTGTCAAATAAAAAGTGTATTGATATATAAAAAAAATTAATATTCACGCACAGATATTTTTATTATTAATTAAATAAATGCATAATAAAATGCAATCATTAACTTTTCAAATACGCATTTTTATTTGAAACATCAGTAATTTAAAATCTGCCATCAAAGCTTTTCCTTTAATTTTCCTCCAGGGTATTGCGAGGGCCACATTTTCAGTGAGCGCTGGTCACACTTGACCCATGGGCCACCAGTTGGATCACAGTACCTTGGGCCATTCAACCACCCAAGTGGACAATAACTTAGCTAATCTTATTCCTTAACCAGAAATAATTACTACCAAAGAGCTTATAGCTCTAGTTAAATTAATTATTTAGGAAAAGTGCAAGTTGCTCTTTGTCATCTACTTTCATTTGTTAAACCTGTTTAAAAGGTCAGAAAAACATACACCCGGGGTTCAAACACGAATCCTTAAATGTGGTGAGTTCATCATAGCTTTGGATTTTTTTTCAAAATCCGTAGTAGCCGAATCTGATAAGAGGATTACCAAAAGTATGAATTTATACCATACCTTAAATTTCAAAAAACCTTAAAAAAAGTTATAATTTGTTTCATTAGTGTATTTAACCCCTTGGTTATTGAAGACTTAATCAAATGTGTTATGATGAGTAAAATATATCTTGGAGAAAATAATCTGAATTAGTGTGGTAAGGAGGTGAAACCCCCTCCCCTCCCAAGTGCACCCAATTGAGATTCGAACCTTGACCTCACTGTCAGTAAGCAGTAAGCACAGCAGTAAGCCAATATAAAGCGTCACGCTTTAGGCCGTGTGACCAATACGAGAGACAAACTGCAATCAAAGCGTAGCTTATTAAAAATATATATAATATTATTTGACTACTACTACATTTTGAAAAATTGGTTCGGCTTTATTCGAACGTCACTTGTTCAGCTTTTAGTATTATATTCGCCCCGTCACTTCGTATCGAATCATTTTCAATAACTCTTCCCGTCATTTATGAGAATAAATATTTTAACGGAAATAGACGGGTGGCGGTAATTCGATTATAGAACACATTCGAGCAATTTTTTTTCCCAAGCTACCCGTTTTTAAAGCCCGATAAAAATAAAAGAGGAGAAAACGGGATTTGAGAAGAAAGAAGAGTGGAGAGAAAAAATATCTATTTCATATTGGAGCATTTATTTTAAATATATTTAAATTAAGTCAAACATACTATCCTATGGTGAAGTTTAATTTATTTTTTGTAAGAAATAACGAAAGGATTTTTTTTTTTTGTTTGCAGCTGTGTGAAGGCAATCTAGCTTATTTCAGTTAGAACAGTCGCTGATTTTTTTTATCACAGCTCACTGAATCGGTTCTACTTTTATAATAAAACGCTATATTAATTTCAAATTTGGTATCTATCATACAGAAAACGAGGTGGATAGTTTGAAAAAGATATTAAAGCGAAATATGTTTTATTAGAAATAATTTTTATCATGCGAATTTAATTAACATGCATTTTCTGACCCATTACATATTTTATCTGCATAAGACTTATAAATTAACTTAACATTAGAAAATACACAACATCCAGTACCCCAGACCATTAATTCATCAATGTGAAAGGGGGGAAGGGGGGGAGGGAAACATCATTTTACCAAATATACATTTTTCATCCGTGCCAGGATTCGAACTCAAGGACTCTTAGCCCAAATAGGCAGATACACTATCCATTAAAGTGTCAGTATTTATTTAAGTGGCAACGCGTCTTACTATCCGTTTGGGTTATACGCCTATGTATTAATTAATTGAGGAAGGTCGGATTTAGAAGAAAATTACCAACATTTGTGTGGTGGGATAGTGTAAGACCCTTTAGGAAAAAGAACCCTCAGTACATTAGTGTGATTAAATGTGGACGAGTATTGAGACAAAGTGTAGGGGGGGGGGGAAGAATTATGTCTACATATCAACCTGATGTAACAATACACAATCGATGCAACGTTAAATAATAGTAACCCTTGGGACAGCTTCACTGCGATAAAACTAAAAATACCTTCTCCTCGGAAAGAACAATAAAGACGCGATATA
Organism: Timema douglasi; assembly: GCA_901482245.1. Classification (NCBI taxonomy): domain Eukaryota; kingdom Metazoa; phylum Arthropoda; class Insecta; order Phasmatodea; family Timematidae; genus Timema; species Timema douglasi. Next base: position 37,459 of record CABEEJ010002211.1, read on the forward strand.
ACAGAACAATTGTTAAAAACAAACAAAAAAACAATAGAAATCTCCGGGCAAGTACGAAATAGCTTGGAGGGGCCAAGCGTGAAATTGGACGCGGTTATCGCAGGTGGAAGAAATGTTGAGGGTTGCATACATACACCGGGGGCGGCTGGGAGGAGAGGGGGGAGGGAAACCAGAGACCCCGTCTAAAGGAGAGGTCGTGAGCTTAAACGGGTTTAAATTATTCCGTGCTCCACCACTTACTACCCGTCCAGAGATATTCGCATATTTACACGAATGGGCTGGGAATGATAAAGGTACAGTCCAATTTTAATACAAAATACTTTTAAGTTTATTATTATTATTATTATTATTATTATTATTAGCACCACGTCTTACTACCCGTTCAGGTCATACGCACTTACGCTAATGTGTAATGGTAGGGTGATTGTGGGATGAAATGGAGGACCTACAGTTTAACGTGTAATCCGAACCACGGTGGAGGCCTGGCATTCCTCACATTCACAAGATGTCTTGTCAGAGGTGAAGGAAGGGTTTGGTAATCAGATAAATCTTTGCCGGGATTGAGGATTGAACCCCGGCCGCCAGCATAGAAGTCTGACACCTTACCGCTAGACCGCCAGGTCACCTACTTTTAAGTAATACGAACATTTTTTTTTTGCTGCTAACAGTGAAAATATTTTACCATACAAGGTGTTAAAAAAAAAGGAAAAAGGGGGTTCAGAACATTAGGCTCTTGTAGTATACATGCCCCACCTTCCCTCGAACCCCTGTTATTAATCCTTAGGACTTTTTGTGTATGTTTGTGGAAGTAGGGGAAAGGGGGGGTGATAAGAGTTTAGTGTTCGTAACCAATAAATGATCTATAAAATTTACAACAGCAAGCTGAAAACGGTTATTGGACTGTTCGAATGAAGACTATATATATTTTTTTCAAAGAACACGCAACAGTCTAATTCGAAGATGTTAAATTTTACCCGCCTCGGTGGCGTAGTTGGCTAACGCGCTTGTCATGTTGAGCTAGACTGCTGAGGACGGGGAGATCAAGGTTCGAATCTCGGTCGGGTTAACTGGGGTGGCTTTTCCTAAATGGTTTTCCACTCTCCTTCCACGCAAATGCGGGATCACTTCCTCTAATTCAACCTTCTCAATTCCTCATCTATTAGCGTAATTAGTACTTAAAGCGTATAACCCGAACGGGTAGTAAGACGTGGTGCTAAAAATGTTAAATTTGTGTGGAAATTGAAAGAAATCCTATATACACCTTTTGTAGTGAAAATATAATACGTTATTGCATTGTAAGTCCAAATAACATTGAATGTTTTGTCCTAATTTTTGTTACTTTAGAAGGAAAAAAAGGCTTGTATATCTGTCTGAGCTGGTTTTCGGACCTAAGTTTACTAACAAACTTTTTTTACTCATTATTATGAGTACTAAAATGTCTTAACGTTTTGAGCCTTTTTTTTTTGTTTTTAACACTTTGTATTTTCAGTGCAATGTTACAATCTATAAAAAAAAAGTGACAGGAGCAGATCATATGACTTGACTTATGAATACGTGAAAGTTCATTTTGTTACTTTTCTTTCTATCAAAGTTTAACTGGGAGGAAATACACTCGTATTTTCATAGATACCAAGTGTGAAATTATTTAGAAAATCAACACCCTCAGTAGACCCAACCAGGATTCGAACATCTTCATCATAAAGTCAAACTAGACAAGATTGGCTTATTTATCTGCATGTCCCCTAACCCTTGGTGCCGATAGTTTGTAATATATGATATATATATGTTTGTGTGAGAATATGTAAGATGTGATATAAGTGATATAAACAATTGGTTCTGACCTGCTTCCGTGGTAACATGATCTAAATTATAAGGCGTCACTATTGCAATAGAATAAACTACAGGGAGACCTGGCAGTCTAGGGGTAAGGTGTCAGACTTCTGTGCTGGGGGCCGGGGTTCAATCCTCGGTCCCGGCACAGATTTATCTGATTACCAAACCCTTCCTTCACCTCTGACAAGACATCTTGTAAATGTGAGGAATGCCAGGCCTCCACCGTGGTTCGGATTCCACGTTAAACTGTAGGTCCTTNCATCTTACAATCACCCTACCATTACACATTAGCGTAAGTGCGTATAACCCGAACGGGTAGTAAGACGCGGTGCTAATAATAATATACTACATATGAATGGAAGATCGGGATTCGAATCTTGGTCCAGTGTAATGAGGGTGGTTTTTCTAAATAGTTTTCCACCCTCCCTCCACTCAAATGTTGTAACACTTCCATTAAACTCAACCTTCCTAGTCCTTAATGCATAAGCGTAACTATTACATAGACGTAAAAACCTAACCGGTAGTGAGACGTGGTGTGCTAAACAAATGCTATGAAAGTGAACGTTAAAAACCCCAACGAAAATCGGTACAGCGCATAGTTTTAAATCATTACGCTATTTACAAGGTTTCGTGTCACAAGCAGTGTGTTACCCCGGGGAGTCCTCCAACCCCTCAAGCTTTGGAGTCGACACGCTATCCCCAGGCTTACCAACGCAACCACTACCTCCCTTATCATTAAAAATAGTCCAGTTTTTTTATTGTTTAGTTACACACTTTAAAACAAAAAGGGAGATGGAGGCCTACACGATATTTTGACAGCAAAAAAAAAGTCCCATACCCTAATATCAGTCGTTGGCGTTTCTGCCTACTGAGCTAAGAGACACCCCCCCTCCCCCTCCGAGTTCAATTCTAGGTATGGTCAACAACAACAAAAATATAAAAAAATTGGTGAAAGGTGGGTTTCGACTTTCAAAGTGATGAATTAACGCCAGGGGTGGTTGGGCGTTGAGGGGACTCAAAGAAAGGCCAGTGTTTTTGCAGTTTTTATGACAAAATTTTATTTGAACTAGTTTAATAAAATACCGCTCCAGTACAAACATAAGAGTTTAATATTTTTCACGCGGTCACCTAAAAATTTCTTGGATATCTGTCAAGGTTGTCCTGGAATTGAATGACAACTTTTTCTCTTAATTTAAAAAGTTTCTCATCTAATGCCTCTATACTCATGAAAGATAGTCAAATTTAAGTAAAAAAAAAATGTTTCGCCATAAAAACTGAAAAAACACTGACCTTTTCTTGTATTCTCTTCCATCCCAGCTTAAAAGTTGCTGATATAATCAGTCGGTTCAGAAAGTGCACGTTAAAATCCTAAATTCAGTAGTCCCATGACTTCTTTGGCGCTGACTGACAGCTGACAGCTGAGAGCTGACGGATTTTAAAAGTTACCAGACAAAATTATGTAATCCTACACCAAACCCAATGATCTGCAAAAACATGTGTTTAGCAGCTGGCACTTTTGACAGTCAAAATTTAGGTATTTCCTAAATTTTGACTGTCAAAAATGTCAGCTGGGGATGGTTTTCCCTATATACCTAAATTTCGACTGTCAGAAGTTAGCTGTGAGCTGTCAGCCAGCACCAATGAAGCCATGGGACTTCTCTACTTATAACAATACTTAGCACCACGTATTACTACCCGTTCGGGTTATACTCTAGTAGGTTAGGAATCGGGAAGGTTTTAAATAGAGGAAGCGAACCCACATTTGCGTGGAAGGAGAGTGGAAAACCATTTAGGGAAAACCATCCCCAGTTGACTCGAACGAGATTTGAACCTCGATCTCCCTGTACTCGGTAGTCTAGCTCAACACTAAACGTGCACGTTAGACAACTACGCCACCGAGAAGTGTAGGTTGAATGCCTAAATAGGAACCGACTAATAATTAAGAGAACCGATGGTATCAAGTGGTCTAACTAAGCTGTTTCATTCACAGTGCACCGGAAACATTGCTGAAGAGATGGGAGTTCAAACCCCGGCTGGGTGCAATGTGAAACTAGTTTACGCAGGTGATTTCCGCAACCTATCAATGCTGGTCCATTTCCTTATATCTAATACTTAGTTATTTGTGTCTCCGTTTTACTAACCCCTCGTATAATTACATTAATGACGAAAGGGATGGGGGAGGTCGAATTTGGAAGAATAGTACCCCCATTTACCCACTTAATCAGCTGAACGATCTAAGGCGTCACTCTTGTGACAGTACTGGCCTGCTGCTCACGGAAATTTCGGGGTTCGAATTCAAGTCGGGTCTATTGAGATTGGTTTTTCTTAAATCATTTCTCACTCTCCTTTCGCACAATTGCGGGTAGATTATCTCTAAAATGCCTTTATCATCTCTAATACATTAGAGTAATTATCATATATTCGTATAACCTGAACATGTGGTAAGACATTGTGATTAAAAAGTAACCGCATTTACTTGGATGTAGAATGGGATTTTTTTTTTAAACTCTCAATAGATTCAATATGGATTCCACAAACTTGAACTTCCCATCAGCGCCAATCTAATTTGTCGAAAGAATTATTCCTTATACTATGTGACCACCTATGTGGGTGCACTTAGATTAAATTTTTCGTAGCCCTTAAGATAGAATGTACAAAAAATCTAACGTCCACAAATTTACAATTAAGGAAAAATTTAAGAAATTATACAAATATCTATATGCATAGCCGAGCCATCTCGGTAATAATACTACCCTTCAATATAGTTCAAAGAAAACCGAAATACCACGATTTCCATGTCAAAATATTCAATATTCCAATTCCCTTTTTTTCTTTTCTAAATTAGCGTATTGATGCGATGTCTAGAAGAGACGAGTAAAATGGAAGGTAATCCTTAAAGTGTCAAGAAAAGTCTTCCCTGGAAAAGAAAAAAAAATATATCGAAGATATGAAAATACCTTTTATTTTTCTTCCTCGTGGTGAAAGTGAAATATTATCTAATATTCTATTTTGGTAACGGTATCTTGTTTCATCAAAATTCTGTCTACCTGTATGTCTTCGAAGCGACTAAATGATTTATGATCGTTAAGTTTATAGGCCTTGTTTGTTTATAAAAAAAATGTCGTTAAATCTTCGGAAGACTGTATATTAAATTTTTTATTAGAAATAAAACACTCATACACGACAGCAAGTACTCTTTCAAATTTAAATGTAGAGCAGAAAATTCGCGTGGAGGGGGAGGGGGTGAGCAAGGGGCTAGTTTTTTTTTTGGAGGGGGGACTAGAATATAATAAACGATAAATCCCCAACGTTGTTTTTCATGCTTAGCTCCAAAGAAATTTTATGTCGAGTCTGGTTTTATGTAATTTTATACATTAATATTAATTTTAATCAAACATTAACGGCTTAAGTTATCTCAGCTAAAAAAATTTATTTTATCTAAAGAAAATTACTATTATTGGAGTCGACCACAGTGGTCATGGGGTAAAGTTCTCGCCTCAGGCAGGACACGATGCTCGTGGGTTCAAAGCTAGCCGAGGTTTCTAAGCCACGCTCTCAGTAGCTACCCCTTAGCGTTAATAACCATGTTTTAATGTCATCTTTTGCATGTGGGGAAGGAAATAAGTTGTGATAGTACAATAACATAAGTAATAGTAACACAGTTATAGCAAAAGTGGTACAATAATAACTATTAAAAGAATCACAAGAATAGTAAAATTAATACAGTTACAATAGAACGTAGTACAGTAATAGTAAAAATAGTACAGTAATAGTACGAAATTGCAGTATTCCCGAATACAATTTTCTTCACATTTAAGCTATGCCACAATGAACAACACAAACATTAATTCGAACAATCCTTTATTTACTTTATCGTCAAACAAACGGATATGGAATGAATGAAGCGATTTTTAGAATAAAGGTCAAAGGTTCAGCTGATGACAAATAAAAAGAAAAATCCCAGAGGGGGAAAAAAAAATTCCATTCGAGATTTAAAACCAATATTATTTATTCCCAGTGCTTGAACGTTGAACACGCCAGAACGAAAATTACACTTCTAAAAAACTCATAGAGAGAGATTTCCACGTATTACGTATACATATGTGTGTGTGTGTGTTGCGTGTGTGTATTTTGGGAGGAGGGTAGCAATCAGAAGTCACGCAATAATATTGAGCACTGTAATCGTATTTTAGATCTAATTAACTTGACAAGTTACGATACCTTTATCATGAATTAAGTTTTCATATATTTAGCCAATTTACGTTGGGTGTGGAGGGGGGAGGTGGGGTGGTACAGAGTCGCGTCCAGCCGCCCGACACGAAGGAGAGGTACACTCCATTCACGGTAGGAATTACTTTCCGAAAGGTATTTTTTCCTATCAATATCCTACTATATAAAATATTTCTGGTAAGGAAAAAGGCCTTTAAGAAAACAATTCCTACGGTGAACGGACTTTACTGATTGGCGTCCAGCCACCCGACACGAAGGAGAGGTACTGAGTCGCGTCCAGCCACCCGACACAAAGGAGGGGTAGTGAGTCGCGTCCAGCCACCCGACACGAAGGAGGGGTACTGAGTGGCGTCCAGCCGCCCGACACAAAGGAGGGGTACTGAGTCGCGTCCAGCCACCCGACACAAAGGAGGGGTACTGAGTCGCGTCCAGCCACCCGACACGAAGGAGGGGTACTGAGTCGCGTCCAGCCACCCGACACGAAGGAGGGGTACTGAGTCACGTCCAGCCACCCGACACGAAGGAGGGGTACTGAGTCACGTCCAGCCACCCGACACGAAGGAGGGGTACTGAGTCACGTCCAGCCACCCGACACAAAGGAGGGGTACTGAGTCGCGTCCAGCCACCCGACACGAAGGAGGGGTACTGAGTGGCGTCCAGCCACCCGACACGAAGGAGGGGTACTGAGTCGCGTCCAGCCACCCGACACGAAGGAGGGGTACTGAGTCGCGTCCAGCCACCCGACACGAAGGAGGGGTACTGAGTCGCGTCCAGCCACCCGACACGAAGGAGGGGTACTGAGTCGCGTCCAGCCACCCGACACGAAGGAGGGGTACTGAGTCGCGTCCAGCCACCCGACACGAAGGAGGGGTACTGAGTCGCGTCCAGCCACCCGACACGAAGGAGGGGTACTGAGTCGCGTCCAGCCACCCGACACGAAGGAGGGGTACTGAGTCGCGTCCAGCCACCCGACACGAAGGAGGGGTACTGAGTCGCGTCCAGCCACCCGACACGAAGGAGGGGTACTGAGTCGCGTCCAGCCACCCGACACGAAGGAGGGGTACTGAGTCGCGTCCAGCCACCCGACACGAAGGAGGGGTACTGAGTGGCGTCCAGCCACCCGACACGAAGGAGGGGTACTGAGTCGCGTCCAGCCGCCCGACATGAAGGAGGGGTACTGAGTCGCGTCCAGCCACCCGACACGAAGGAGGGGTACTGAGTCACGTCCTGCCACATTTCACCTATCTAACTCCATTACTAGAACAACAGGCTTATCAGTTGTTTATTCGTTGCCAGTACGGATACCAGTTTTAGTGAGAAGGGCAAAGTAATGCAAATACTGACTGGTTTTTAAATTTACTGAACATAAAGTCTTAGCTAATGGAGTTTTAAGACTGAGATACACAAATAAAATACGCGAACGCTTTAAAAAATATATATATACTAGTTTAAAACTTGAAGAGAACCTAGACAACAACTATGAAGTAAAATAACCACAAGACTTCAATTTATCCAAATTATTGCTGAAATTTACAAACCCCCTAAACATTACAATATTAAATAATACTGTTTGATTCAACATTTAACCATATGATTGACTGCATTTTTGGGTGACCTGGTGGTTTAGGGGTAAGGTGTCAGACTTCTGTGCTGGCGGCCGGGGTTCAATCCTCGGTCCCGGCACAGATTTATCTGATTGCCAAACCCTTCCTTCGCCTTTGACAAGAAGTGTATTAATCACAACTTGTGAATGTGGGGAATGCCAGGCCTCCACCGTGGTTCGGATTCCACGTTAAGCTGTAGGTCCTTCATTTCATCTCACAATCAATCACCTTACCATTACACATTAGCGTAAGTGCGTATAACCCGAACGGGTAGTAAGACGTGGTGCTAATAATAATAATAATGACTGAATTTTACTTTTATATAATATTATTCTGAAGACAGCTTTTGTCTATCCTTCCAATACTATTCTATTATTTAGACTTCGTTGCTTCAGACGCAATTCAGGAGGTGGTGGTAATATTGTATCTGTGCCCTATATGGGGAGCAACTCAACACAGCCCTGTAATTCATATCGAACCAGATCTACTTAAGAAACTAGTAAAAATTGAGAACAGCGAAACTGTTTTACCAATAATTAATCTATCTTTAAAAAACACAACAACAATTTTACTGATCCATGTTACTCCTTTGTCATTAGGTCATGAAAGAATAAGGAAGGAAACTGCACTTGGATACGTTTTCTGGTCCTAACGTAACCTGTATCTAATTTCTCGGTTATCCGGTCAAAAAAAACCCTCTCAATGGCGTAGCTGGCTACCGTGCTATTTTAGTGTTGAGTTAGACTGCCAAGGACGGGGAGATTGATGTTAAAATCTCACTCAGTTGAACTGGAAAAAAAAAGGAATGGGGTTCCTAAATGGTTTTACACCCTCCCTTCACGCAAATGCGGGTTCACTTCCTCTAAATTCAATCTTCGCAATTCCTAATCTACTAGTGTAATTAGTAATTAAGCGTATAATCTGAATGGGTAGTAAGACGTGGTGCTAAATAAATAAATAAGCTTTATCTTCAATAGGCACACGCATTAAGGTGTCAGATATACAGAAGAGTTAGTTTGTAAGTCGTCGTACAAAAAGTGAACGTCAACTACTCAAAAAAATAACACTTTTGGTTTTTAAGGACGAATCCAATTTGAATTTTAGACCCAAGAGCAGAAAGAATGCAAGGTGAACTGACTAAAAGGAGATGAGATATGGAGGGCGGGGAAGGGTGGATGACAAAATGCGTGGTGGCGACAACTAGAGGGTGCGTATAGATAAATGGGGGTTGAAGGGATGTTTAGAGAACAGCGTAGGAGAAAGACTTAAAAAAAACTTGCCTCTGGGGACTTTGTTTTCTCGATAAAAAAAAAGGAGAAGAGGAAGAATAAAGAAGAAACGACTATAATTTCCTACGTAACACAAGGGTATACAAACTTCCATTCATTGGAAATATTGCCATCATTATTGAGTTAAGGTAGAAATAACTATATAATATAATATACAGAAGTATTTTAAATTCAAATAAAAGAAAAATATTGTCATTTTAAAATGAGAATGAAAAGTGAATAAAAAAACCAGCAACCCTCTACATTATTAGTATTATACTACCTTTTAAAAAGAATGTTACATTTTTACTAAACAAAATGTTAGGGATTGTATTTTCTGAGAGTAGAAAACAGGTTCTTAACACTGGTTCAACAAAGTGTCATGTGATATCCTGCTAATAAACCTAATTGCGTCATTAAAAAAATAAGAGTTGTTTTTGTGAGTATTTTACAAAATAATGAACTATTACATTCTGTCTCTGGAAGTTTTAGACGTTCGTGATATTCTAAATATTGTTACAAAAAGGTGACATTCTATACATATAATGAATGCTTTCCTAAACGTGGTTGGAATTTTTCGTTTAAATTTAATTGAAAGGAAATGTCAAAAATATCATGATAAAGACCATTAACACCAAAATATTTGGTCTTAAATTGGAGTGTAGATCGTTTTCATTTGAGTAAAAAATTTGAAATTACCTTTAGAATGTTGTTATATATTAACAATATTACAGGCATCATTGACAAAAAATAAAACGATTTTTATATTAAATAATATTAATAAGAAATTAGTATATTAATTTGATTACTTCACAGGAACCCAATTAAAATTTGTTCATCTTTTACTAAGCTCGTCATTATTTAAAAGACTTTGACGTCTCACTTTCGTTTGGAAGGAAAGACAAAGGTTAAGCAAAACCTTAACGTTTGTTACTTGGACTTATAATGAATTAATTATTTATTACACTCTTCGGTGGCCGAACGGTCTAAGGGATCATTCTCATAATAGTGATCCTAGTCGGGTGTACCAAGGTTTTATTTTCTTAAATGGGTTTCCTACATCCACGCAAATGCTGGTACACTACCTCTAAGTTCAACCTTAATAATCCTTAACATGTTACAGTAATTAGAACATAGACGTATAACTCGAACGGGTAGTAAGACGTGGACAGTGCAAAAAATAAAGTTTGTTCTTAGAATTGAATACTTTCTAATAATATGTACCACGTCTTAGTACCCGTTTGGGCTGTATGCACTTTATTAATTGAATTAATGAAATAGAGATGGGTAAGATATAATTTCAAAATAAATGTACTAGCATTTGCGTATAGGTAGAGTTAGAAACCACTTAGAAAAATACACCCCCAGTTCCCCCAGCTGTGATTAGAAACCCAACCTTTACACCAACGGTAAACAGGACTAAATGAGTTTGACACTTAGATTGAATAAACACTGACATGGATAATAACATGTATTTTGTTTTATTATATATCATTTTTAAACCATAACAATTAATTTATAGGTCTAATGATGGGTTGTTTCAAAGCGAAACCGTCCGAAATTAAAATTCCAAGTGTATAGTAATTAAATTGTAGCCTATTCAACAAAATATTACGCTGGGGAAAAAAAGTGCTATGACAAGCTCAGAAAAGTAAGTATTTAGTTGATACGTTCAGGCCAATACATATGTAATAATAATAATAATAATAATAATAATAATAATAATAATAATACTAGTATTCAACCTGAGATTTGGTCCATCTGTAGCTGGGCGTGTACGAGGCCAGTCTTCTGGTTAGTGCCGCCCGCACCATCTAGGTGAAAGCACATGTCCTATAAAAGTCCTGAAAGGGCTGTAGTTTCTAGTTGCTTCCCGCACTGGATCTCTATGAAGGAACCCGCCTCAGTGGCTTAGTTGGCTAACGCGCTTATCGTGTTGAGCTCGACTGCTGAGGACGGGGAGATCGAGGTTCGAATCTCGGTCGGGTGAACTGGGAGTGGTTTTTTCCTAAATGGTTTTCCACTCTCCATCCACGCAAATGCGGGTTCACTTCCTCTAATTCAACCTTCCCAATTCCTAATCCATTAGAGTAATTAGTACTTAAAGCGTATAACCCTAAAAGGTAGTAAGACGCGGTGCTAAAAAGAAAAAGGAATATTAAGTTTAATTAGAACAGACGTAGTTTACATAGGAATACATTTATTTGACATATAGAAAATATAATAGACCTACTTTCACGTATTCATACGTCAAGTAAACTGAATCAGCTGTCACTTTTGATAAATATTACTAATACCAATAAAATAACATTATTGATATAGTAAAATGATATCAATTTTGACCCCAAAAAAAGCCCTTAAACAGTTCTTCCTATCAAAATCCTATTGTGCTGGTGGTGTGGTAAAACATGTAAACTCACTGCGCAAGAGATCAGTGAGGCGCATGCGTATAAGACACTCCATACCATCCTTAGAGAACAATATTTACTACTCATACACTTCTTCTATTCTGACACAATGCAAAGCCAAATAATTAGCAAATGTTATTATTATTATGGTTATCACCGCGTCTTACTACCCGTTCGGGTTATACGCACTTACGCTAATGTGTAATGGTAGGGTGATTGTGAGATGAAACGAAGGAACCTACAGTTTAACGTGGAATCCGAACCACGGTGGAGGCCTGGCATTCCCCACACTCACAAGTTGTGATCAATACGCATCTTGTTAGAGGTGAAGGAAGGGTTTGGTAATCAGATAAATCTGTGCCAAGACCGAGGATTGAACCCCGGGCACCAGCACAGAAGTCCGACACCTTACCTCTAGACCACCAGGTCACCTATTAGCAAATGACTTCTTATATGGCAGATAATATAAACGACAGGTTCAATCGTGAATCCTCAACATACATGTAAGCTACTATTCAACTGCAATTTTTCCACTACTCATGTGTACATGCTATTTTTCAACTCTGTAAATCAAACGACTAAACGGTTAACTTTATAACCAGAACTCAAAAACAATTTGTATCTCCAAATTTAAATGTTATCTTGACTTATAATATATTTTTTAAATTATACATTTACTTTTTAATCAAGATTTATCTTCTTCAAAATTGCGATCAATTATTTCAACGCCGGTGTGCCATTTTCAAGATTATTATAGATAATCTATCTAAAATAAATAAGACCAGAAAAATGTAATACGCAAAAATCAAACAAGATTGTTCTATTAAAGATAAATGCAAATTTATGAGTTTTCTGATAAAACATTTTTTTCTGGAATTTATTACTATTTTTAAAATTAGGATTATTATTTCAACCTCATACAATAAACAGTATTATTCTTACGTTACCAGTTTTTCTTAAATCCACCTCAAATAAGATATTAATAAAATTAAAAGTGAAAATGAAGCCCAACAGCTAAAATGCACCCTTAAAAAAATTTGTATTATTTTATGTCGTAAGTAGTTTCCTCGAACATTCACCTTATGAAAAATAATATGTAGATAATCTTTAAAATGTTTCCAACCCGAATATTTAGACAACCTTTCCCATTAATCCCCCCCCCCACCCCAAGATATATGTCAGTCTGTCACCCCAATCCAACAAACGATCTCCCCTTCAGCACTTCATGCACCCCAATCGACGAAAGGAGTGCAAATACACCATCGCATGTAAGTTTTCTTAAAACCCGCAACAGTGAACGCAAGCACCTAAACGTCAGGCTCGTCGAGTATCGGTTACGCGGTCAAGGTTCAAATCTCGGTCGTATTTAATATAATGAAAGTAACTTTCCAAAAACTGTTTCTCATTTTGCCGTTCCCGCAAATGCGGGTATATCTCTTACACATTTTATTTTTCTAATCCCTAAGCCATCAGCGTAATTTATTAGCAACACCTTTTCAAGTTGATTTTAGATGAGTGTACTAGCATTTGCGTGGAGGGAGAGTGAAACACCATTTAGGAAAACCACTCTCGGTACTTTTGATCGTGATTCAAACCCCGATTTGCCACCATTAGCAGTCCAGTCTATTGGGAGAGTAACGCCCAAGACCATTCAACCCCCGAAGGGGGCTATTAGTATAATTAATATTGCGTATTGCCTGTATGGATAGTAGGATGTGGAGGAAATAAAAAAATATTATTAGAATACTTATAGTTTATTTTAGTATTTAAATACACACGGCTAGGAGAATAAATTTAAAAATCATTGGAAATAGTATATACCTGGAAAACCAGAATGGAACCTATGGTCTATAGAGTCAGGGACACTTTTTTAGGCACCACGTCCTACTCCCTGTTCAGAAAATACAGATATGTACTAATTAAACTAGTGAGTTAGGTGTGAGGAAGGTTTAATTTAGAGGAAGTGTGCACGCATTTACGTGAAGGGATAGTGGAAAAGAATTTTGGAAAAAAAACCATCCTCAGTACACCTGACCATGATTCGAACCCGATCTCCTTATAATCAGCAGTCTAGTCCATCATGAGAGTGACGTATTAGACTATGCGGCCATTGAAGCAGGTTACAGGAATATTAATCACTTGTTTTATCTTGTTTGTTTAAACGTTTGATACCCCTCTCTTCATAAACACTGTACATTCTGCTTGGCATACGTTTGTTAATCATTTTATTAAAGTCTGCCTTTTCATTTTTAAATAAGACTCCTAAATATATATATAAATATACCTTATTTAAAAAAAGTGGAGCGATTACTTTAAAGTTTAGAAAATAATTCCCGGAGATCTACCAAACCAATCTTCCTATTATATATGTATATATTTATTTATATAACTTATATAATGCATATTAGATATAAATTGAATCATATCTAATTAAAGCTTATACACTAAGGTTGTTTAAGAAAGTTGTGAGAAACCAGACGAGAGTTAGCCTCGCAACAAGGTGATCAATAAATAAGCGAGATCACAAACTGTGTTCGAGGCTAAATAATAGACCCTATTTGTTATTTTGCAATTTCAGAGCATAATAATAACAATAATAATAATAACAACAACAACTATGGGCGAAATGTCAGAGCCTTAATGTGTTTTCTTTGGTTGTACTTGAAATTTGAGTACTTAAAAAACCTTTTAAAATATAATGGCATTATTTTAGAGAGGTGAAAGAAGAGCCTAAATGGAAAAGATAATGGTATATTAAATTCAACCAAGATAATAGTTAATTAGAAAATTAACTAAGGCGTTTCTCCTTTGGGGTGAGGCGGGTTATTAATACTGCTGAATAGGGATGCAACCTTTACCGAAGTATTATAAGAAATTTACTCAATACTGGTGGTGGGGGTGGTGATGATAAGGGTTGTCAGCCCACTTTTATAATTTATTATATAAAGAAAGTACTGTAATAATACAAATTTTTGTATGACTTTAGACGATCTATATGACACCGGACTAAACAAGTCTGTCTTTAAATTGTATCTCACTGTACTCGAGGCTACATCCAAAAAAGTAGTGTAATTATTTTTTAAAAAAGACATAAAATGTCAAGATTCATTATAATATTGAGGTAAAAAAAATCGCAGTTACAATACTTTTATCTATATGAGAAAGTATAAAATACTATATGTTATAATAAGACTACTTAAACATACAAAACAGTGGAAATATTTTGTAAAGAGTAATATTGTAGTTTTTTTCCCTCCACCATGGAAGTTTAACTCAGACTAAAAGACTGACAAACTCTAGTTTGATCCCAGGTGTAGGTACATATCATAATTTACTATTTATTTTGGTTTCATCCTCGTATTCAGATATTTACAATTCCCGGTGCTAGGGTTGGATGTGTAATTTTAAGTGTGTTGTCTTAACTAAAGTTAGATTGAAAGTCGTGTGCTGATGTAAACCTGTGGTTTTTATAAGTGTTCCTTAATTATTTTAGTTTTTTTTTCTTCCTAAACACCACCTATTACTACCAGTTCGGGTTAGAAGCATATGCACTATTTAGGTTAATGTATTAGGGATTGGGAAGGTTGAATTTAGAGAAAGTGTACCCGAATTTGCGTTGAAGGAGAGTGGAAAAACCTTTAACAAAAACCACCCTAAGTACAACCGACAGGGATTCGAACACAGATATCGTCATCGGCAGTCAATTTAAGAGTGACGTCTTGGACCCTTCGAGGACCAAAGTGTGTGATCTTAGTAAGTGAATATTTAAAATGATTGTAAATTTTGTATGTGGTTTGAAGTCCTGACCAGCATCTTTATTTGAAGAACAAAGCTAAATATAAGCTGACCTGCTCCACTTTTGACTCGAAAGGAAGAACAGCAGGATTTTTTCCTCTCTCTCTCTCTGCCTCTATGTGAATTATGATGCATTTTTTTGGAACTCCCTTTTATTTACCATGTGTTAAAAAAAAAAAAAATGCGCGAAGCTTCGAAATGTCGAAGCTAAAGGTCAATTATTCTACTTCGCCTCGACTTCCACAATAGCACTGGCATTTTCGAAACAAACTTGTTTGAAATATTTCACTAAATGTGAAACATTTCAACAAAAAGAGGGATATTTTGTTCTATTTCTACTTACTGTATTTAATTTAAATCCAAATAATCTTCTAGTGCACAAGATCAAGGCGAATGAGATATCTAAGTAGTGAATGTGGAAAAACTGGTGTGGACAGTTAGTAATGACTGGATGCTGAAAAAGTACGGTTTGAAGGGGATATCAATAGTTCAATGTGAAAGAAACGTCTTACGTTGGTTTAGGCATGCTGAAAGGATGAGTGTGGATCGAGTGACGAAGCGAATACATGAAGGTAGAGTGTGTGCGTCAAAAGGAAGGAGTAGGACATGTAAAATAAGGCTAAATATTGTAGACTAATGTGTGAAAAAGAGAAACCTTAATGGTTTTAATAATAAAAGAGCATGTATATGACTCGGTGTATGGATGTTGTTGAAGCGAAAGGAGTATGCAAGGATAGGGAAGTGTGGAGAAATTTAGCGAGGATGGATAAGTATGGAGATTTTTTTGAGCTGTATGCACAGTTTTTTGCCTAACCCGTAAGGAAATGACGTGATTAGGTATGTCTGTATCTGCTTGTGTAATATTATAATTAATTTTATTTGCCTATTTTTGGTTTCTTAACGATAAAGAAACTAAGATTTGTCAACATAAAATAATATAGTGTGTTTAGCTTACTTCCCCACAATTTTCTCTCCACTTAAACACATTTTGTTCTTAGTGAATAGTTTAAAAAATAAAGCATTATTATGTAACAACAACAAAAACTTTGTTTTATTCTTCTTTGACTTAAGATTTTTCAAACTTAGTTTATGCTTCGGTTCACATTTAAGAAGTGACTTTCGCAAACACTTAATGGATGTCGGGGATTCGAATCCAGATTGGGTGCACAAAGTTTTTTTTTTCTAAATGATTTTCCCACTCTTACTTCACGTAATTGCAGGTACATTTCCTCTAAATTCTACTTCCCTCTTCTATACCTCATAAGTATAAATATATGGAGGGGGGTAGCAATACGTGGAGAGCAAAAAAATACCATGGTAGGGTGCTATTAACACCACGTCTGTTCAGGATAAAATTTAGAATAAGTATACTTGCATTTGCGTGGAGGCAGAGTGGGAAAACTATTTTGAAAAAAAACCCCACCCTCAATACACCAGACCAGGATTCACAGGCCACTCTAACAAGATAGTGACGCCTTAGACCATGCAACCACCAAAGCAGGTGGAGCTATAGTTTTTAAAAGACAAAATACTTTCAAGTGCATCGACCTAAAACGTGTGTTAAGCCCCAAAGTGACTCTCGTGCCACTGATTCACGTTGACACAGTTTTTTACTTTTTGTTTCTTTTCACTTTCTTAGCCCGTGTTTACATCAGCGTATGACTTACAAACTTACTTAGCTGAAGAACACACGCACCTTAAGCTTCAGTTAGATAGCTGTGATAGGAATAATCTTATCTCTGACAGTTCAAAAGGTCATCAGATCAACATTCTTCCGAAGTGAGAAGGGAAAACTACAATGTAAAGTACCGGTAGCCATCCCTAGCGCAATCGGTCTGTTGGGTGGTCACGCAATCTAAGGTATCAGACTCACAGTAGACTATATGGCCGAGGACATGTTGGTTCAGGTTGAATCCGGATGGATATACCTGGAGGGGTTTTTTCCACAACGGGATTTAGCATTGCGAACGCGAATGAAGGTGTATTTATTTTAAATACTCTCCTCCATTTCCCACGGAGCAAGCCGTCAAGTAACGATTGTGTCAAGAACCTATGGATTATGGTTTTTAACCCACACCCATCTCAATACAGCTTAGAGTTGTACACAATACCCTAATGGGTAGGGATAGGGAAGGAAGAAATGTACCTGTATTCACGTGGAGGAAGAGTGGAAGAAAGGGGGGTGCAAGTCCAGGTCAGTAATTTTGCAATTTATACAGTAAAACACATTTTTGACAAAAATAAATAAAATGTTACTTCAGTAGAGACGTTTAGTTTAATTTGATAGATCTAGTCATTTCAGCAAATTTAATATTCTCCACGAGGATTGTCTTATTCGATCAAAATCTTTTAAAACTAAAGTTCCAGTTTTTTTTCCACCGCGTTTTACTAACCGTCTGTGTTATACGTTTGTCTAGTCTACTAATTACGCTAATGGTTTTAGGGATTTCGGTTACATTTAGAGGAAGTACAGCCGAATTTGAATGGAGAGAGAGAGAGAGAGAGTGGAAACCAATATTGGAAAACCCACCCCCAGTACACCCGAATGAGGTTCGAACCTAGATCTCCCCATCATCGGCAGTCTAGTCTTACACGACAGTAGCATAGTAGACCATGTGGCCACGGAAGTGGGTTCAAGCTATGTTCTTATCGTTAACACAGTCATAAGATTTCTCTTTGGATTTCAAGTTGAAATACCTCCTCTATTTCTCCTTGGATTTGAAATTAATATTTTTCCTTGGTCAAATTTGACAGAAAACCAATTAATACTACACTCAATAACACATTGTATTATTAAAGAATAACTGTGATTTACGTGGTTTAAAAAGCTAGTCTCACAATATTATGTTAAAATATAAAAATAAAAAAGCCCTAGGTAATTGATCAATTGCTTAGAATTAAAAATTCAAATAACCCGAGATGAACTATTAAGCAAAAAAAAGTTTTGAGTGGCTGCCATATTTAAACGGATAAACAGATTGAAAAAAAACAAAAAAAAAAACACGCACACTCCATTTACTCTGGAAGGTAGCAATCTTATCTTGGCGGAATAAACTATGAGCCTATCTTATAAGCTGCACCATAGTGGAATAATACAAGGTAAGCTTTCTACCGTACAGTGTAAGCGAAGGGTGAATGCATTCGCCCAGCCTAGGGTCAGAAAATCTCCCTACCAAATTTCCTTTAAATGGGTGCACACGATTGGTAGTAATCGCCAGACAAACAGACGTAATGCCAAATGGTAAAGTTAAAACAGGGCGTATCTACGCTCGGTCATTTATGAAGAAGTGTTCTGGCCGATTGCCGTGATGGATGCTCATGACATTTATTCAATCGATGTTGAGATAAATTAAACTAAGCGTATCTAATTAATGACCGGCTCTGTGTTCGAGTGGTAAGGGCTCTTGGCTAGAGATTCAGAGGTCCTGGGTTCGATCCCCGGCACATACAGACTCTTCTGTGAAGCAGTGGGTCTTGAACGGGGCCAAACTCAGCCCCGTGAGGTCAAATCAAGAGCTACTTTATTGGGGGAAAAAAAGTAGTGGCCTCAGTCTAGATAAATGAGATTAAATGCCGGAGGTTTAGTTGTGCTGACCACATGGCACCCTCTATCCACAAAAGTGGGCACTATCTTCACCAACAGATGGTGGCCGCTCGGTCGATATGGTTCAATTGCGGATTGATGAACCCCATGGTGTATCTAATAAATCAATATAAACAAAAAAAAAAAAGATAAAATAATTATTAGTCTACCTTTAATCCTGTTTCTTTCCACTCCTCTTGCGTGTTTTCAGGCCAACACAACATGATAGTCGTACACACGTCTGCCAAGGCAGCGGCCCAAGGTCACACGCTTCGCTCGAAAGAGCAATGATTCATTTACCACGACTTACGTCCGTTTCCTTTTTAAGTCTCCCCGCCCGTGGGTTAGATAAAACTCGCCCGGCAGAAGTAAAACATAAAACATATCAACAACGATACTGTATATTATATCTTAGAATTAATCTAAGAGTAGTCGATAAAAAGTCTTCGGAGACATTAGTTTGATTACTGGTCGGAGAACGGGGTTGTGGGGGGTACTATGAATGTGTTTACTGTTTTTTTTTAAATAAGGGTTTGTCTGTTTGGAATCTTAGACGTTCTTATCTTGGCTAAATTGTTTTATACGTCATGTGCTGATAATAATGAAAAATTGTGGTTTTAAAATTATTATTATCATTATGTGTTCTATCTTACGACAATTTCATTCCTTTTGTCAGTGAACTTAGACCGTCAATTCACCAAGTCCTCTGCGCCCTCCTTCAACTCCCAGAATTTTCTTCTTTCCCTTCAAGTCATCAAATATTTGAATCAACCTTTACTTCTATGACGCCGTGCAGAAGACGGTTTCTCCTAAGGATGGGTCCGATCCAGTTTGCTTTATACTAAAGAATCACATCCAAAATGGTTCTATTCTCACCAACTCTTCTTAAGATATCTTCATTTATCACCCTGTCCACCTGATGTTCTTAATCTTTCTCCAGTACCACAGTTTTGGAAAAGGCAAATTAAATAACACACTCCACACACAACTTATTTTGTATGCATATTAATAACCCAAATCGGTGAGTAAATGGATAAAAGCGTTAGACTCGTATTGACTGGTTGGCTGGTGACAGGGAAATGAAGACTCCAACTTTATTTTACAGCCAAGTGTACTTTAGTTTTTTTTTCTAAATCCTTTCACCTCTTCTTACGATCTAATACTAGTAGAATTTCATCTCAATCAAAGCTTTCTTATTCATACGTTACAAAGAGTAAACATGTATATAGCCAGGACATATTAAAAGCGACACCGGTCTCAAATTATGAATAATGCAATAAGAAGGTCCTTGATCGAAAAAACAACAACAGAGTAATACTCTTAGAAGAAAATCTGTAGAAAATATTCCTTCCAAGCCAGCAAAACTGATTCGTATGAATTTGAAATAAGGAGATGTGACAATCACTCGGTTAGCATCGTGCTCGTTCATCTGTGAATTCCCGGTTGCCAATTGGCGCTGAGGACACGCATGCTGCTTTGAATTCTATGCACATTAAAACTAATATTGGCAAACAATTTGTGCTTGTGTATGATGAAGTCACCTCTATAATTGGGTTTTCCACGCAAACAAATTTGAAAGTATTGTGTGAAGTACAGAAGATTTATGTGGATGGATTCAAAAGCTGTCCTAAATACTTCACCCGACTCTTTACCATTCATGGTTTCAAAATTGATGTTTATATACCTTTGCTTTTTTTTTGTACTGCCCAACAAATGTAAGGCTGCTAATACTTCAGATTCCAATACGTATCCGTCCAAAGTTTTTATAGATTTGGAATCAACAATTCACAGTGCAGTAGAGGAAGTATGGCCTGATTCAGAAGTAAGAGGTCGCCAATGAGTTCACCTTGGGCAAAGTTGGTGGAGGAAGATTCAAGGCTTAGGTCTCACTAAAGTCTACAAGGCTCATCCCAACACCCCCGGGGTTATAACAATTTTGGACAGCCTTTTTTAAACCCCAATAACGTCACTGATTGCTTTACTGACGACTTTATGGCAGTTCAGTCATCAGAAGATGCAAGGGTTGTGCAGTTCATCGAATACATATTTGAAAACTACATTTCTTCTGAGGCAATGTTCCCCCCTAGAATTTGGGCCCAGTTTTCTGCCACCTGCAATCAAACCATTAATAAATGCGAAAATTACCATTCCAAATCGAACATATCATTCTATCAATTTATTTATATCAATCTAACATCTACAGCCTCGGTGACGTATTACTCGACATTCAAACTGAGAGGTACGTCAAATGCAGGCGTAAGGGGGTTTAAGAAAGACAAAAAACGTAAGTGAAAGAGAAACAATCATTAGGGAACAAATGGCAAAGCCTGAGAAAAAAATAATGCGGTGCGACTACGTACAAAAAATTGAGCTTCAAGTTTTTATACCAAAACCAATTAACGACAAGAACTGAGGAAGTTTGGATTTAACGAGGGATGTCGACATGAGACGATGATAGTTTATATCTGAAATTTAAAACATTATGATAGAAAGCACACTGATAATCAGGTGGACGCAACTCATACCTCTCTCTCAAGTGAGTGGGACGCAATTCTTACGTGTTTCTCAAAAAGCCGGGCCGCAAGTCGTACGTGATTTCAAGATATATATAATCACAAATATGGGTGACCTGGCGGTCTAGGGGTAAGGTGTCAGACTTCTATGCTGGCGGCCGGGGTTCAATCCTCGGCCCGGGAAAAGATTTATCTGATTACCAAACCCTTCCTTCACCTCTGACAAGACATCTTGTGAATGTGAGGAATGCCAGGCCTCCACCGTGGTTCGGATTCCACGTTAAACTGTAGGTCCTTCATTTCATCTCACAATCACCCTACCATTTCACAATAGCGTAAGTGCGTATAACCCGAACGGGTAGTAAGACGCGGTGCTAATAAAAATAACAATCACAAATATCTAAAAAAAAGTGACAGCTCCATATATCATGTTCTGACTAATGGATAAGGAAAAGTAGATCTGGTGACTTCTCACATTATGAAAAATACACTGGTGGTTGAAATATAAAGAAATTAAATTTCATAAAAAAAAAAGACCAATCCGAAGTCTAGAAAAGACACTAGATATATTTTCACGTATTCATACGTCAAGTTTTGTGATCTAGTGCTGTCACTTTTGATAGATAATATCAATACCTACGAAATAACATTAATAAATTAGTAAAATGCTATAAATTTTAGCAGCAAAAAAATAAATTCGTGTTTTCTAAATGGTCCTTACTAAGAAAATTAGGACTTTAATTTGGCGTATAATTTAAACGGGTAGTAAAACATTGTAATAAATAATAAAAATAACAACTTAAATATATATTTTCTGGTAAAGTGCCTCAATTCATAACTATTCCAATATATTTTATTAGCTTTATGTCGGAATTTGTCACTTTTTTTCTCTCTAGCCGACACAATAAATTCCGTGTGAGTTCTCCTCCGGTTATTCCAGTTTCCCAGGTGCGTGGCGTGGCGAAATGACGAGTTTATCTTTGCAAGTGCACTTATTACAGCGGCTAGACGCGATCTCTGAGCTCGTTTGTTTTTCTCCAGCCTATATC
>CABEEJ010002211.1:59778-80113 GCA_901482245.1 Timema douglasi
CCCCCCACCAATACCTAGTCCACTCTGCCCACACGTCAACGTTCCCACTTGTCTTGGACGACGCTTTGAAGGTTTTATACTCTTGACGTCAGGAGTTCTGACACTAGCCTACTAGACGCCTCGTGAAATGTAGACAGACATTGGTTCCGGAAGTTATAAAAAATGTATGTAAAAATAAAAAGTTACAAAAAAATATGTAGTTAGTTATATCTTTGGCACATTGCTCCAGTTAGAAGAGAATAGTGTGTTTGTTAAAGAAAGAGAGGTTGAAAATGAGAAGGAAAAAAAAATCTGGTATTAAAATGTGAATTAAGACATATAAGGAAAGCAGTGAAAGAAGAAAAGAAAAAGAAGGAATGAATAAATATATAGAGAAAGAGGGGTAGTGAAAGATAAAATCAGACAAAAATAGAGAAAGAAGTGAAAAAGATTAATAGAGAAAGAGAGGTAGTAGCTAAAAAGAAAGGAAAATAAAAGTAAAGAAAATGAGGTAGATAAGAAAGAATAAGAAATACAGGCAAAGCAAGAGAGAAAGAAAGGTAAAAGAAGAGAGATAAAGAAAAGAAAGAAAGCGAAAATTAGATTAGTAATACGAGAGGCTAAGAAAAATAAAGATATGGAAATAAAAGCAAAGAATATAAATATAGAGAGATAAAAAGAGGCATAAAGAAATAAAATGAGTTAAAAAAAAGTAAAAAAAAAGAGAAGAAGGGATTTTTTGTATTAGTATTGTTTCTACCCCCAAAACCCGGTGTTTAGTTTTCTTCATCTTATGAACACTGTTGTGCCGACGAACCTTTATATTAAGATAATAATAATAATAAAAGCTATTTAAAAACATACAAATGTACAAACGTTCTAAGAACTAAGGTTGTTTAAGTAT
This sequence comes from Timema douglasi, assembly GCA_901482245.1. Lineage (NCBI taxonomy): Eukaryota > Metazoa > Arthropoda > Insecta > Phasmatodea > Timematidae > Timema > Timema douglasi. Next base: position 60,662 of record CABEEJ010002211.1, read on the forward strand.
TATATGTTTAAAACGATGGTTATGGAAAGTACACTTTACTCAAGCTTTCTTCTGGCAAGAAGGTAAAAATTGTAATGATTTTTTTTTTAAATACTCATGTTCTACAATAGTTCGCTACTCCACCAAAAACATACCAACATTAATCTAAGATTGCAATGCTATAAACTTAACAACATTTCTTATAGAAAAAGTATATTTTAGACAAAATTAAATAATATTGCATTTAATATGGTCTTTTGCTTCGTATTATAATAATATTGCTTTTTCTATGCCTATTCTATATTAAACACACCTCTGACAAGACAGCTTGTGAATGTGGGGAATGCCAGGCCTCCACCGTGGTTCGGATTCAACGTTCAACTGTAGGTCCTTCATTTCATCTCACAATCACCCTACCATTACACATTGGCGTAATTGCGTATAACCCGAACGGATAGTAAGACGCGGTGCTAATAATAATAATAATAATAAAATATATTAAACACATATAACAACTTTTAATTATTTATAGAAAGTAATGTTAGTAGAAATTTACAACGCCCGGCTAGCTCAGTCGGTAGAGCACGAGACTCTTAATCTCGGGGTCGTGGGTTCGAGCCCCACGTTGGGCGAATATTTTATCCACACTTTTTTATTTTTTGTTAAATATTCAGAATGATTGTATATTTTATGAAAATAAGTAGATCTCTTTGATTGGCAACTGAATATTTACACATATCACAAAAATGTCGTTCAGTGTCGATTACCACAAAGTTGCTTATCCTTTCCATCCTACTTACAATCGCCAGAGCATATTATTATATCTTACATCCATTCCTTTTGACGGATGTTTTAGTACCAATAATAAAATAGCAATTCCTACAATTAGATTTTTGTCAGTGCAGAAGCAAAAAATAAATCGTTCAACATTTGAAAAAAACCAACCACCTTAGCACAATTTAACGGTTCCTACAAGTTTTTTACCTGCCAATATATGTGAAAACATAAATTTTAACTTACATTTTTTTTCTCTCTTCCTTCTTTAATTTTCTAAAACCACTAGCTATAGTTATATAGTTATTTAGTTATTAGCATGTTTTACTCTTATTGTTAACCAATTCGTACGCTCACCTCCAATTAAAATGTTGTCTATCAGCGTTTATTCATAGTTATAAAAAAAATCTCAGAGTACACAGTTTGAGTGAATTTTATAACTGTGCATATAGTCACCATTGAAAGAATTTTGTACATCCTTGATGCTACTAGAAGTTATTTGGCTTAAGGAACAATACGGAGGCACTAAAGTTGCGAACAAAAATGTATTATCTCGGTTTTTGAAATTTGACTCGAATTAAAACTTGGTTTGAAGAGACACTCAAATTATTATCCTATGATAAATATACTGAGTAACACCTTATCTTAGTGTTTGTTATATAAACGCATAGCTTCAAGCTAAATTTACATGTTAGCATTTCTGTCACAGCTTTCCGAACGCGAGTGTCCCAGGCCTTAGAGGTTATTAAGATCATTATTGAAGGTCTACGATAGAAAATATCCTCCTTTAAGCTGACACATTTTAATTTATTTGAAAATAATAAAATGTTATTAAATTTTATATACTATTATTTGATTAAATATTTTGTTAATTAATCATCATAAAATAAAGTTATTTGCCTTTCATATATTATTAAATGTTTATTATTTAATTATTTTCCTACGCAAAGTGTAAGCTTATGATCAAATTGATTTGTTAGTATAGTTCATTCATTATAAGTTGAATTTCTTATGGTTATCAAAATAAATAATCAAATACAAAAATACACTCACGCCTATTACGGGGAGATTTAAGTAGATGAGACCCGCCTCGGTGGCGTAGTTGGCTAACGCGCTAGTCGTGCTGAGCTCGACTGCTGAGGACGTTACCTAAATGGTTTTCCACTCTCCCTCCACGCAAATGAGGGTTCACTTACTCTAATTCAACCTTCCCAATTCCTAATCCATTATCGTAATTAGTACTTAGAGAGTATCCCCCGAACGGGTGGTAAGACGAGGTGCGGTGTACAACAAGCAAACCCTACTTGAAAGATAGGTCTAGTTTTCTCCCTAGCTTCAATTATTATTTTACTATATTTCTTTTACTGCCCCGTCTTACTACCCATTCGGGTAGTAATATTACGAACTATTTCCTACACGAATGGGTTTGGATTGATGAAGGGTAAAGTTAGAATAAGTGTACCCGCATTTACACAGAGGGAGAGTTGAAAACAGTTTATGGGAAAAGACTACCCACAATACACCCAACCGAGATTAAAACCCCGATCTCCCCATTATATATATATATTTTTTATTACCGCATCTTACTACTTGTTTATGTTACACGCATATATGCTGATTGTTCTAATGGGGTAGGGATGAGGAAGAAAGTATTTTAAAAGCGATCTACCAGCATTTGCGTGGAAGGAGAGTTAAAAACCATATAGAAAAAATCCTCAATAGACCCGACTGGGATTCGAACCCCAATCTCTCCATCATCTGCAGACCATTATAACCCGAGTGTGACGCCGCCTCACTTCTGAAGACGCCCGCTCGTTTGACCTGAACGTTGGCTTATGGCGTCTTAAGGCGGGTTTTACTGCAAATTACTATGGTGGCTCCCAGGACGGGGCAGCGCTCACGAACAGTGCCCGTCACTCCAATTTAGACTTAAGGGGAGGAAAGGTATAGTCGGTTCCCAGTCCAATAATGCTAGATTTTTATGTTCATGAATTAAGACTATGATTGGTAAATCTAAAAATAATAATAATAATAATAATTGAGATTTGGTCCAGAAATATGGGACTTATGAAAAAAATACATAATAGGTCTATATACAAAATATTTTTTGTATTTTTAAACGTCATATGAACAATTATGTTACGTAAAAATTATTAAAATATTTAATTTTGAACTATTTGCTGCTTGATAAAACAAAGAGGCTTTTATTTATATGGATACCATACGTTCAAGTAAAAACTACATAAAATAAATCAAGAATTTTAAGGTTCTGTAGGGGGATAATTATTTTCATCTCTCTCTGTGACAACTTAAGAACGGAGACGGTCTATTAAAGTCCAATTTTAAAAGGAAGGACCTTATTTGACAGCTAGAAAAGTTGGACTAAATATTATTTAGCGTGTGTTTGCACCGCGTCATACTAACCGTTCGGGTTATTCTCTTGTATACTAATTACAATAATGGTTTTATGGATGAGGAAGGTTATATTTATAGAAAATGTACCTGCATTTACGTGGAAAACAATTATGGAAAAATCACCCTCAGTACACCTGACCGAGAATCGAACCTCATTCCCCCTATGGGCAGTCTAGTCTAATGCGAGAGTAGCGCCTTATATCATGCGATCAATGAAGAGTTTTTAAAAAAAATTTTTTTTAGCGTATTCATATGTCAAGGATATGATCTGGAGCTGTCACTTTTGGTAGATATGATCAATAACAATAAAATAATAAAACATATATTTTGGTCACAAAAAAAACCCGTGTATTTTCTAAAAGGTGCTTCTTGTGAAAATTGTACATTCGGTTCTCTTAAATCAGAAATAGTCTCCGATAGTCTTTAGAGCGTGATTTGGCCTATTTAAAAAAATAAAATCACGAAAAGACTAGTTTAAAATAAAATACCCGTAGATAATGTTACAGGTTCTATTTTTTGAGCCATTAGACCTAACTGTTAAGGGTCCAAGGTGAGGATATATTTATTTTGTAGCCGAGTGTACACTCATAAAATGTGGTAGATAAGCGGTGTTTGCGCGCAAAGGGGTAAGCAGCCCTCTCCTTTCCCCTCGCACCGCCCACAAGCCCCTTTCCAGCGGTAGTGACAGAGGAGGAAGCAATTATAGAGAGAGCCAGACCATGAAGAAACGCCAAGGGGAGTGGATAAAGGGAGGAAGATGGGGGGGAAAGGGGACTATTCTTGGTCCACGAGGGAAGCTGAAAAGGGGATGCATGTGAGGGTGATCCCAACAAACACTATTGCGTGAGTACACTACTAGAAGACAGATAGAGACGCCCAAGGGTTGGGGGGGGTGGGGGTGGGATATGGCAGACATTATACTTCCTTCGGTTCCTTGCTGTGTTTCCCCATCAACAGACGACACAAGGGAAAGGGATATGGTGAGCAATCAGCACGCCTGACTTGACACACTTGTTAAGAGAAACCGGGCACAATTTCTATCTGGATGGCTAATTGATTTGTGAGAGAAAAGAAAAACCTTCAGAATTCATTTGACCGGGAAACGAACCAGGTCCAAACCTGACATTTAAAAATAAAGATAAGAGTGTACACCCCTATACAGACCCCGTCAGTGACTTGTAGCTTACAGTCAAATTTTCATATGAAGAACCTTATCTGACAGCTGAAAAAAGATACGAGATCTACTTTCAGCGTTTTTAAAAGTTTTTTAAGCATCGCGTCGTTTAGGGGTAAGGTGTCAGATTCTGTGTTGGGGGTCCGGGGTTCAATCCTCAGTCCAGGCACAGATTTATCTGATTATCAAACCCTTCCTTAACCTCTGACAAGACGTGTATTAATCACAACTTGTGAGTGTGTGGAATGCCAGACCCCCACCATGGTTCGGATTCCACGTTAAAATGTAGGTCCTCCATTTCATCTCACAATCACCCTACCATTACACATTAGCGTAAGTGTGGACAACCCGAACGGGTAGTAAGACGAGGTTATAATAATAATACCAGTTCGGGTTATACGCTTATGTACCAATTATTATGATACGGGATTTCGGTATTATTAAGGTTGTATTTAGAGGAAGTGTACCCGCATTTGCGTGGAGGGAGAGTGAAAAAACATCAGCACATCTGATTGAGATTCAAACACCAACCACCCCGTTATCGGCAGTCTAATCTACTGCGAGAGTAGCGCGTAAGACCACGCGCCACCGAAGTGGGTTACTTTCACGTATTTATAAGTCAAGTCATAATGGTCAGCAACTGTCACTTATGATATATATTATCAATACCTATGAAATATAACTAATTACATTGCAACCTCCTATCAATGTTATTAGCAAAATCATATTCTAAATTGCTATTTTTATGAAAATTAAACTGTACTTTAAGAGAAAAAACCTACTAGAAGGGAAATATCCACTGCAGTATTTCTATTGAACGGCGGTGCTAGAGCTTTGAAACCAATAAAAATAAAAAATCTCAACCAGGCCAACCTTGTCATATTCTGAAATGACAACAGTAGAAAAAAAAACCATTTATTTGAAAAAGACTTGGTCTACAACCCCCAATATTTATTTTAAACTCAGAACTGTGACATATCACATAAAACGTTGAAAATCAAAGTGGTTTGACCTTTTCATGTTTAAATAAAAAATAATCGGAACGGTTCTTACTAATGCGTTGATAAGTTAGGCCTCCATTTTTCCATGTTTTAAAATAGAAAACCACTTCTTAAATAATGTGCAAAGTTTGAAAGTTTTTCAATGCATCTCTTCGCTTTGATAGAATGACGTTTAAACTTTGCAGGCGTCCAGAAATCTTGCTGTTATTTAAGTGGTATGCTATTTTAAAATATGGACAACATACTCTTGTATCAAGCCTACTTATAATGAAAAAAAACCCTTTAAAAAACAGTTTTGTAAACAAAATATTCCAAGATAATTGAGAACTGTTTTAGCGGTTTTGAAGCTTCTGAGCAGCCCAGTCCCATAAAAAATAATTTACCATTGCGAGGATATTTTCCTTCAAGTAAGTATCATCCTTAAGGGTAGTCTCAAACCCTGATATTCATTTACATATACAAATACATTAGGCTAAGCCTTCACCAAATAGGATTGGCCCTAATTCGAACCTAAATGTATCTCTAGAGCGAGTTACTCAGTTGACTAAACAGTTTCTCGTCAAGACTCGCTAAAACCCAAACAACCTTCCGCGCATGAGCGACGCTTCTAATTGGTCCTGCCTATTCTTATCTCCGAACCCTGTCTCCCTTTTTCAGCCCCATGGATCAGGGGATGATTTCCATCTGCCAGTTCTTAAATTGGGTTGTTCAGTGCCTCGGAGTTGGGCTTCCTTTGATCCCCAACTATGTCAAATTCATTAGATCATATATTAGGGTTGGGTTGGTTGATTTTTACCGCCAGTAACTTGGTTCAACCGGTTCTGTTTCTACCAAGAGCTGAAGTTGGTTTTGATTAATAGAATTAGGTTCTTGGTTCATAGTTGTAAAACAATTTACAAAATTTTAACAACCACAATCATACCCTTAAACTAATATTGTCAACCTAAAAATAATAAGTATTTATTATTTTAAATATACAAATTCTATTTACACTAAGCCAGTGGATGACGAATTTTGTGACCAACAATTTTACAGAAAGACCGAAATAAGGGAGACAAAAGAAAAATGGCTTTGAATTGATTTGTGTGCCTAAGCGGAATTTGGAACCGGGAACCGAAATAATGGAACCGAGACCAGAGTCCGAACCAGTAAAATCTTAGAACATATTTTTCACTAATGTATATGGCTATACATATGCGTTTATATTTGCTTATCGAAAATTGCATACCTCTCCATCTTTCTATCTAGATCAATAGATATATAACTATATAAGTAGATACATAATTGTATATCAATATTTATATCTAGTTTCGTATCTAGATAGAACAAAAAACACACACACACACACATATATATATATATATAATTATTGATAAACCAATATAAACACAAAGAACTAGTGAAAAAATGATAATTTGGGATGTGTGTGTATGTGTGTGTGTGTGTGTGTGTGTGAACAGAAAGCTAGAGAGAGAGAGAGAACATAAAATTGTCCGTGAAATAATATAGAAAATTATAATTAATGTTTTTAAAAGAGGAGATGAATTATAGAGAATCATGTTTTTACAAACTAAAACAAAGATACGCATTTTCAAACACAAGAGTCCATTTCTGTACTGGCCTCCAAATATGTCTCATACTCTGGACATGATGACGTCACACTCAGAAAAACCAGAGTAGGGTGTGTGTGGCTGACGGGGAGAGGGACAGAAGAAATGGGGACAAAGTACCCAAGGGTCTTCCACAAACATTAAATTCCCTCCCGGCTAGAAATGGATGGGAGAAGGGGAAAAGATAGGGACTTTGAAGAGGGGTCAATTTGCACACTCTCAACTAGAGGAAGTCCTTAAAGTGAAGAATGACAGCAATTAAGCTATCTGTAAGGACTAATAAAGAAAGGCGTTAAGCAGCAATAAAACTGCACTGCTAAGTAAGAGCACGACGAAACGTTAGAAGGTCTCGCTAAAGAAGAGAAGAGCTACTAAACTTGATAAGAAAAAAATAATCAGAAAAGACAAAAAAACAACAAAAAAAACGCCTTCTTTTAAACCCTTCAGGAGTGAAAACACCAAACTGTGCAAAAGGAGGTTAAGAGATGGAGGGTGTGGGCTGTGGGGGGTCTGGGGGCAGGGGTTGGAAACGAAGTTTTAGAAGAAAACTTTTAGAGGACGTCGTCGAAAAAATGTGTTAACCATCTTAAGTCTACAAGAGTCTGGAAGATTCTGGAAGATTAAATAGGGATTAATTTAATATGACGCTCAATAGTCGAAGTGATTTTGAAGTAAGAATCGATTTGTGAGAAATGGGGTTCATAATGTGATGTTAAGATTATATTTTAAAATATTGTTTGCTAAATATTTTCACCAAGGTAAATTAATCATGTTTCAATAACTAAATTAACATGTAACAGTTCCGCTTTCACACATGTGAATTTGGTGAAAATAACGATATATTAATATGGCTAGACATACCTGAATGGTTTTGTCTAGAGCTATTGGACTAAATTAATTAATAAAATATAGAAAAGTATATCAAAATTACATGAATATAAATAGGCAAAAAATATATTTTTTTATACACAATCAAACTAAATATGTAAACAATTATCATTTGTGAATACAAACTCATTAAAATCCAAAATGAGTCAACATTTTGGTAAAAGTTCTGCATTAGGCTAAAGGAAAAACAGTGTGATTAAATCAACATTTACTGAATGTTAATCACATAAAATTGTTAGTTAAATATGACCAAATTTATTTTACCTTTTTAAAATGTAATTACATGTTAGTTGTAATGAAACAATAATTAAAATTAATTTAATTTCACCTATATTGCTAAGAATTTTCTTATCAAAATACTCCAAACGAATATTTTTTCCAGAGATTATTTCAACATATTATAATATACAACATATTATTACATCCTGAACTATATCGACTAATTTTAAGCCTACAAAATATTAAAATTAATAATAATTACAGTTAGATATAAAAGATAAACCCCTTTTGTTTTACTAACTAAAAATAACAAATTATTAAATATAATCGCTATAATTAATTAACTGAATTAAATTAACTTTTTAAAAAACTAGATACCTTAATAATCGAATGGTTTATCACCTGTAATAATAAATTTAAAATAATGATTTAACATTAATTACCATATACTCTTATTAAATTCTTATTAAATCGAGATAAATAAATCTATTATTAATATATTAATCTACCCTGATGACTTGGTTATAAGATTAATGATATGGAAAGAGATACAGAGTTAAAGAGAGAAAGATGGAGAGAGATGGATAGAATGATGGAGAGAGAGAGAGAGAGAGAGAGAGAGATGGATTGAGATAGAAAGAGACAGAGAGAGAATAACAAGAGAGGAAACGAGAGAGAGTGAGTCAGGGAAGAGAGGGCCAGAGGGAATGAAAGAGGGAATAGAGGGTGAGATAGGTAGAGAGGATGAGATAAGAGTGATATAAAGGGAAAGAGGGGTAAGAGAGAGATGGAGAAGAGAGAATAGAGAGAGAGGAAAAGAGGTGGAAGAGATAATATAGAGAGAGGAAAAATAGGGAAAGAAGGTTCGAGAGAAAGCGTCGGAGAGAAATAAAGGTTGAGAAGAGGGACGAAAGATCCAGAGATAGGGAAGAGAGGGCGATAGAAAGAAGAGACAGGGTGGGAGAAAGAGGGCAAGAGAAGGCAAGCGAGAGAAAGAGATATAAGAGAGGAGAATGCGAGAGAGGAAAACATAAATAGCGAAAGAGAAAATAGTTGATTTTACTGACTTGCAATAGAAGAGGCGGCCGTCCTGGGTCGTGTGCACCGTCCACCCGGGTTTGAGTGTCTGCTGAAGTTCCTGGAGGGCATCGTGCCAGATCGGCTGGAGCAACATGGGCGGCCCGCGCACCCGCGACCAGGCTCATTCACCGGCCTGCAAAACCACACACACACACGTCCGTTCAAAACACACCCTTCGACGTCATGCAACGGAAGGATGATTCTGGCTGATTATTATAATTATTCGCGGTATTTAACGTGCACTTTCTGAAACTACCGATCATATCGGCATACTACCTATAAACTAACTTAGGAGGACAACACATAGAGTCCCCGGCCAGTTATTTATCTCTGAGAAAAGGGGAAACCCACATTTCCCCTATGATACATCCTCCGGTCATCCCGGTAATTGAACAGAGGACCTCTAGTTCAGTAGAAGGCATACCCGCTACCAAGTGTGCCAAGCTGTCAGACATATATATATATATATATATATATACTTGTTTCTCAGTGTATGGCGTATGATCGTGAGAGAAGTGATATCTAGTTTGGTCGTTGTGTTCTGGTGGCAAAGAACGTTGCGGTTGTCCACACGTCACATTCACAGTGTGATGATGTGATTGTAGTGGAAAGCTTAAAACCTAGCTTAAGCCTAATTAACTAGCCCATGTTGACCAAATTGACAGTTCCCGTTTCGGGAAAAATGCTTATAGTATCACCGAGAATCAAACCAGGGAGATCTGTAACCACGAGCAAAGACTACTAAACCAAGAGACCGGTCTTGATTGCAATTTTTTTTAGCACTTTGTCCTACTACGTTAATGGTTTTAGGGATGAGGAAGGTTCTATTTAAAGGAAGTGTACCCTGATTTGCATGGAGGGAGAGTGGAAAACCAATATGGAAAAACCACCCTCAGTACACCCGACCGAGTTCTGAAACTCATCTCATCGTCAAGGGCAGTCTAGTCTATTGCGAGAGCAACGTGCTGGACCATGCGGCCACCGAAGTGGGCCTTAATAGGAATTGATCAGGGGTGTACAAAATTCATTTATAAAATGAGAGGTGAAGTCGAAGAAAGCTTTAAATATGTGAAGAAAATTCCAAGTCAAAGATGAAGATTTTACTATCATTTAACATTTTTTAAATTTTTTTTTAAAACCATTTAGTGCATCTAAGTAGAGAAAAGGATTTATAAAAAATCACAAAGAACAATGTATTCGTTTATGTGGGTATGCTTACGTTATAAATGTTGTTTAATAACGGGTCAAGAGTTAAAATACTGTTTAGTAGCTATTATAAAATAACTGATATGAAACTCCACACGGACTTTTTCACTCTATTGTTTAAAAATTGAGATATTTACTCCTATAATATACACTAGCGAACCCGAGAACAAATTGCGCCATACACTCGTAAAACATTTTTTGACTCAAGGTTTTAAATTGTATGGTTCTATTTATAAAAATTAACGTCTTCAATAAAAAATATCGATATTGGGACCCAAGGGTCAACACTTTGTACTAAAATTTTGACTTCCGGCTAAAGTATTCGATATTTTACTAGGGGATGCACATCTTATGATTATCGCATTGCTACTAAGTTTCTCTTTTATGAATTTTGACCAATAAAATAGGTAATTATTGACTATTGAGTCTAAAATGAGAGAGGTAGATCATTGCTGTGCCAGGGTGGATTCAGGAACGGGGCATGGGGGGTGCGTGCCCCCTTTCAAGAAATTAAACTATTTAAAGCAATGTTAAAATCACTAGACTACGAGTTTTATTGTCACGTAATACTATCTCACTAACCAGATTTCATTTTTTAAATTGTTATTGGTAATATTTAGATTTAAGACAGTTACATAGGGTATTAATGTGGAGAAAATAGGCAATAATGAAATTACCCAAATTCAAGTTGCGCGCCTCTCACCTTGTTGCACAAACCTTGTTTAGGTTAAAATTTATTTTATCATTTTTATTAGGTATTACTATTTCAATGATCAATAATAAATAAATATCTTTAAGACAATTTATTTTTAAATAACGTGCTTTAAACAAAATCTTTGAATAATATCACCTACATAACGTTTTAGTATGACTTAGTAGTAAAATAATTAGCTTTACTATAAAGTGGAACTAAAGTTCGATTTCTCAAAATATGAATAATTCCATCTATTTTGTCTAATCGATTGAATAGTTAAAAAACTATTTCTATAATAATTGTTATAGTGTTTAAACTTATTTCCCTCTTAATAATAAATATTTGTTGATATTCTTACTATTTGCTTATAATAAATTCCAATACTAATCACACATATCGAATTATACCCTTCATTAAAGGATTATTCTCAAGTTTAGCATTACAATGAACAAATACTTAAAAGATATATTATGAAAGTTGAAAAATGACACCTGGACAAAGGAATCATATTTTGAAGTATTTTTGTGTCAAAATTTCTTGAGATGCCTTCCATCCCCCTTACCCGACCTAATCACGATGGGAGCACCTGCGTCACTCCCCCTAACGAAAATCCTGGACTCGCCCCTGCACTGTACAAACAATTCCCCTAAGAGGTTAAGGAAAAAACGTCAACTTCTTGAAAGCCTTACTTATTTTATTGCTCCAAGGCATTAAAGAATTCTTGCGTTTAAACATAGGTAGTATCTCTTCACATCTAAAGCTCAAAAAATTGTATTACTATATTTGCCAATATCTCCGGAACCATTTGTTTTTTAAAAATATATTTCAAATATAAATTGTTTATTTTTAATAGTACTAAAATTTTACAATGATGAGTTATTTAGAATCTCAAATAGTTGCCAAGTTATAGAAATTTTTGTTTCTATAAAGAACCCTAAAAGTAATTTTCACGAGAAAATTAAAAAACTTCATTTTGTTTATAATCTTTATCAACGCCTAAATACGAATTTTAATCAAAGTCGAGCCGTTTTTGAAAAAATAAAATATTTAAAAATCGTTAAAGCCGATTTTGATTAAATCGATTTTTTCTCTTTCCACCCTTAAGGAAACAACCTTTAATTTTAGGGTTGGATATCTAATTCCAAATATTCCTCGGGGTAACCCTATGAAAATTCTAGATACTAAGTTTTAGCTCAATCGGTAAAATAGTTTAGGCTCTGGCCCAAGGTACAGATTGGCAGACAGTTAGACAGACAGACGGCATTGCGAGAACCACCTTTTAGGGTTCGGGGGGGTCATGGAACGTCGATCCATCAAAATCTATAGTTAAATTATTTTGATGGTCACAATACTTGAGCTACCTGTAAGATATCGAAAAAGTAAAAATATTGATATTGAGTCCCCAAGGGTAAACACTTCGTATTAAAATGTCGACTTCTGGTTTAAATTTTTTGACATTTTAATAGGGGTTGCAAATATTATAGTTATTGCATTGGTATTAAATTCTTCATTTATAAATTTTGACCAATAAAATAGGTAAATAATGACTATTGAATCTAAAATTATATAGATCATTGCTGTACAAAAATTTCCCCTAAGAGGTTGGAAGAAAAAGAACATACACTTTTTGAGACAATTATTTTGTACTCTATGACATTAGAGAATTATTGCGTTAAAACTTAAGTAGTAACTCTTTACAACTAAAGCTCACAAAATTGTAATTTGCTGATATATTAGAAACGGTTGGTTTTATACAGATTTATTTCCTATAAAAGTTTTTTATTTTTTAATAATACTACAATTTTGCAATTATAAGTTATTTAGTATCTCAAACAGTTGCGGAGATATGGATATTTCCACTTCTGTAAAGTATCCTAAAAGTCATTTTCATGGGAAAATGAAAATAGCCAGTTTATTTATAATCTTAATCAACGCCTAGTTACGAATTTTAATCACAATCGTTAGAGCAGACTTTGTAAAAATAGATTTTTTCTTTTTTTTATTAAACTACTCTTAATTTTGTGGTTAAACAGACACACAGACAGACGGAATTAAAAATACAACTTTTTAGAGTTCGTGGGGTCATAAGACGTCGATATACATTAACGTTTCAGGTTAGAATTTTACGGTCGCAATACTTTACCTTTAGTGTTCGAAAAGTTTAAATATATATATTTATTTGCATATAGCTTGAATGTTATTGGCTTTATAAAAATATGTTTCGAATAAAATATTTGTATTATAAATAGATCTATATATTTGAATTGATAAGTAATTTCATATCTCAAATAGTTTCGGAGATATGATACAAAATGATAATTTATGCATCATATTGGAGACCAGAGATGGATTCTAATTTAACTAATATCTTAAGTTTTTGTGTTATGACCAGAGGACTTTATCACGAAATCTATACATCACAATTCATAGCTAGGACCCTATGTTTTTAATTTAGTCTAGTTCTCCATAATTAGATTTTTTTAGACAATTGACTTTTTTTTTGCTCGTTTCTGAAATAAAATAACAAAAAAAATAAAACCATAAAATCCAAGAGACACTCTTAAATCTGTTGGATCTTTTTCTTTTCTTTAACGTAGTCCTATTAATTGCTGATAAATTATTTCAATAAGACGCACATGTTTCGGTATATCTTTCGAGTACTACGGTGGCCTCTTAAAGTCCTTTTGCCGAAATATTGAGAGTAGCCACTTTGTTTGGAATATTTATAAAGTTTTTGAAATGAAATTTAATCAAAATCGTTATAGCCGGTTTTTGAGAAAATCGACTTTTTCTCTTTTTGCCCTTCTGTAAATTACCCTTAGTTTTAGGGTAAGATATTCAATTCCAAAAACCTCTCAAGGCAACCCTATTAAAACCATAGATACCAAGTTTTTGCCCGATCGGTGAAATAGTTTAGGCTCTAATTGGAGGTACAGGCAGGCAGACAGACAGACGGACGGAAATTCAAAAACAACTTTTTCGAATTCGGAGGGTCATGAAACGTCGTGATTCATCAAAATATCAAGTTTGATTTTTTTTGACGATCACAATACTTTCGCTGACTGTAAGAGAGCGAGAAAGTAAAAATGATAAAATATTATACTTTATTTAGAAAAGTGACCCACTTCTGTGGTCAAATTGTCCAAGGCGTCACTCTTACAATAGACTGGACATCCGATGATGAGGTCAAGGGTCGAATCCCGATTGAGTGTACCCAATGTGCATTTTTATAGATGGCTTTATACTCAATCTACACGCAAATACGGTTACACTCAATCTAAATTCAACCTTCCTCATCCTTAACACATTAGCGTAGTTGTTGCATCGTAAGTATAATCCGAATGGGTACTAAGATGCAGTTATGAAAAAATAGTAACAGGTGGTTTAATAATATAGGTAATTTTAGTTCGATAAGATTATAAATACCAAATATATTGGTTAGATAAAAAAAATCACCAAACGTACCACGCAGTAATTAACTAGACCAAAAATGTCAAATGGAATTCTCCCAACTTTCCATAAAATGAATTAAGTACGCGGTGCGAGTACTTTCCATGTCACTGAGACCGCTTTGAATGATGAGCTCTACGTGACAGATAATTAATTATTCTATGATAAATGACAAGTTGGCGATGGTAGAAGAACCTTAACACAAACAACATATTTGACATCATTTATCAAGCGAGTAATCAGACTTGATATAATTTCTTTATTTCATAAATAATTATTTATGAACTTAAGAAACAAAACTTTTATCAATATTATCTATCAAGCAAATCATCTGACTTGATAATATTTTTTAAGTTCATAAATAATTTATAAATTTTAAATTTTTTATAAAGTCAGATGATTCGCTTGACAAATGACGCAAATATTTTGTTTATTTTAAGATCGTGCCTGATCGTTATAAGCAAAACACTATGCATTTTTCTAGTATATTATATGAAAAGCTGTCGATAAATAATTTATCTCTCTACTTTCACTAGGTTTTTCTTATTAGATTTTTGACACAAGAATTATTAAAGAGTAATAGGTCAGTACTCTTCACATTACTCACGATATGCTATTATATGACGTGTTTCAAAAATTATTAAAAAAGTATCTAAAGATTCCAGCGGTTCTTTATAGTTATCCGAATTACCCTATCACAACAAATTTGCTGACCCAATTTCCAGTGTTTTTCAGTTACGTATCAAACCAGGTCTTGTAATTTAATGAGTAAACGTGTGAATTCACGTTGTATTATTATTAGCACCGCGTCTTACTACCCTTTCGGGTTGTACGCACTTACGCTAATGTGTAATGGTAGGGTGATTGTGAGATGAAATGGAGGACCTACAGTTTAACGTGGAATCCGAACCACGATGGAGGCCTGGCATTCTCCATATTCACAATATGTCTTGTCAGAGGTGAAGGAAGAGTTTGGTAATCAGATAAATCTGTGCCGGGACCGAGGATTGAACCCCGGACCCCCAGCACAGAAGTCCAACACCTTACCCCTAGACCACCAGGTCACCAATTCACGTTGTATTTTTAATCATACTGTCTTACTGCATAATATTGGATTTGTGGTAAAAAGGAGTTTTTAGAAAATATACCTTAGTTAGCGGGCATTACCAGTCATTTCTTCAAATTCCACTAAGGAAATTCCAAATTTTAATAATAATTGGTCCATATGAGGGAGAACATTTACCTGACAGTTAAATTTAAATTTTCAATTGCACTTAATTTTTTTTATATTAGGAGTAATACCTTTACTTTCCTTGCATTTCTCGATTTTTAACCACACTGGGAAATAGTTATTTCTACTAGTTACGGACATTTTAGAATATTAGCCCTCTCCCCCTATTTTTCTAACTACTATTTATAAATATTAATGTTGGTTATCTGAAGTTGTCATTCCTGATTTCCAAATTTAAAAATGTTGAAACACCTAAAAGTTTTTGTTGTTGATTAGTTTTTACCCTATTTGCCAGGGTCCCAAGTATAAAATTTAAATTTTCAGACTTTATAGTTATTTGGAGTGATTCCTTTGCATGCTAAATTTCACTATTATACTACACTGATAAGTAGTTTTTTCCAGGGCTGTGGAGCCATTAAGGCAAGCCTTTGACTCATGACTCTTCCATAAATGGCCAGTGTGTATTAATTAGAAATAACAAACTTACTGCATTAAAATGCTCCAATACAGATGACTTAATGGTAAGCTTCTTTGACATTATGAATTTATATTTGAATAAATTTGTCAATCCAAATTAAAAATGTAGTTCCTAAATAATAAAATATTGTTATAATATTATACATTTTTATTTTGAAGACAGGGTCGGTACATTCTTTTTTTACCCAATTTTCTCCCACTCACTCTTATAAATTTAATATTTTAATATGTATTAATGTATTTGGAGTCACCTTTCTACTTGTCTGCCAAATTTTAATTTTCCGCCTCATCTATAAAGTGTTTATGGTTATAGATTCACCCTCCCCCCTTTTCCCATTTCTTGGGACCACATTTAAAAAAATAGAGTTAGATTAAAACTATAGACTCCTTACGTAAGATTATTTTAGAATGTTTTAAAATAAAGTTAGTTTAACTTCCTACCAAATTTCAGTTTTCCATCTCGTGTATATATATATATATTTGATGATCACAATGCAGCAAATCCCATTTTATCTTTTTAGGGGTTGAAATTCACAAAAATCCTTTCTTATTGGATACCTACGACCTGAAATAATCCTTCCTGCCGAATTAAAAAATTCCACGTCTAGGTGTTCAGTCAATGAGTCTGGGCTTTCGTCTTTATAATATATATTTTTACGAATGGACATATCTGACAGCTAGACAAATCTATTAGATCTACTTTTATTTATTCATTCGTAAAGTAATGTGATATTCGGCTGTCACTTTTGATATATATTATCAATACATATAACATAACAATCACTGGAGTAAAATATGTAAGCTATGTTCACCGCAAAATGTTTGTGTTTTCTAAAGGAGGCTCAAAATGTCAATTCGTAAGAAATTCGAAGCAAACAAACTTATTTTTCAGTCAACGTTGACAGTGTTTATATTTAATATTAGTATTAACTAATAGGCATTTGTACCATCTATGAAATGTGACAGTTACAGATAATAGGACTTGACGTATACATATATGAAAATTGTCAAATAGATTTTACCCGCTTCGGCGGCCACGTGGTCTACACACTACTCTTGCGTTAGACTAGACTACCGATGACGGGGTGATTGAGGTTCGAATCTCGATCGGGTGTACTGAGGGTTGTTTTTCCAAAACAGTTTTCCACTATCCCTCCATGAAAATGTGGGTGCAGTTTATATATATATAGCTGCACTAATCCCTAAAACCATTAGTGCAATTGGTACATTAGTGTACAACCCGGAAGGTTATTAAAACCTGGTGCTAAAAAAATAGCTTTTGTAATGGTCAAAACAGTGATTTCATATTTAATTTGGAGTGTAGCTGTAGGGGATTAACACATATGTTTGTGAGTATTGTTCATAGATTAACCCGAGTGCTATTAACTTACCAATACTAACTACTTAAAATAAAAATATTCATGCAAAAACGTATATTAAATACATTCCTATATTAGAGTAACATAAATAAATGAAACTGTGCACCACATAGACTTTCTAGATCTTTTATCTAAAACTTGAGATATTTACTTCAATCTCACATGATGTGTGTAATTAAATAATACACACTGTTACAGAAACATATTGAGAAAAGAGGAACATCTCTGTCTGCCAAAGATCATAACAATGAGATTTTTTCCCCTCAAAACCTATTAAAAAAGAAATCTTATAGCTCAGAAACTATTGATTTGAAAAAATATATATTTCAAATGAAAGATTTGTATTTTTAATAGTAATGAAACTTTACAATGATCAGTTATTTCGTATCTTAAATAGTTGCAGAGATATGATCTTCCCTATAGATTTGCGCTTATGTACCATCAAAGTAGTTTTCATGGGAAACTAAGAATTGCCATTTAAACCATGCATAGATACGAGATTACGCTAATATTTTTTAGACAAGGAAGGTTGAATTTAGAGGAAATATACCCACATTTTCGTGGAAGGAGAGTGGAAGGAGAGTGGAAAAACACTTAGGAAAAACCACTCCCAGTTCACTCGATCTCCCCGTCCTCAGGAGTTGAGCTCAACACGACAAGCGCGTTAGCCAACTACGCCACCGAGGTGGGTACAAATAAAATAAAGCAATGAAGCTTTGTATCTCCCTATAGGTTCAAAGAGGTTTCGTATTCCATTGAGTCCAAAAATATCTCGTCACCAAATATGACGTCATATTCTTAAAGCATGTTTCAAAGTTTCTTGATATGTTTTGTTAGCGCAACGTAAACTATAAATATAATATATACTAACTGGTCTTCTCTCTAGGAATCCATAAAGTTGTTTTATTGTTTTTAGTATATAAAATAAACCAGAAGAAATAGTGACCAAATATTAAATTATATGTGTACATTAGTACTTGGTTGGTTTAAATTATGAAACAAAACGCGAAAGTAGGCCGACTTATATTCACTGTCAAAACAAAAATATAATCTAGGCATATTTTCGAATCTGACATTTATTTTAAGGATTAGATTATAACTACTTTATACACAATACTTTAAACTTTTGCTAGTTTGTGCTATTAATAAATAAAGAAGAGTGTCACCCATTTTACAATTTATTCCCATTTCAATTTTCCAGTCCGGTAACTCTTTTTACCATTTCCCCCCCTTTTTCCCCTTTCCTTTTAATACTTTTTTTAAATCTGTACAATTTTTAGCACTTCTACCCCTTTCATCTTTTATACCCTTTTTATTTTTATTAGATTTACTTTTTCTAAATTTTATCATTTTTTTCTCAAACGGGCTCTTTTTGACCTTTTTGAAATATTGGTCTTTTTTGGAACTTTTTTTTGCAATTTTTACTGTTTTTGTATTATTCTACTTTTTATTAAATATAATTCATAACCTTTCTGGCCTTTTTGCACGTTTTACACTTTTTTTTTTAAATGTATTACACGGCCTTGCCCTGGATAAATATTTTAGTGCAAAAAGTTTTAAAAAAAAGTGTAAAGGTCTAACAACTAAACAAAGGGAATAAAGGTTTTCACAATTAAAAACTAAATCAAATCAACTTTTTGTAACATCAAGGGTAAAAAGGGTAAATCTAAATTGTACGATTCCGGCTTCCCATGTTGCTTCCAAGCGCACAGGTGAGCTGGCGGTGTAAGGGTAAGGTGTCAGACTTCTGTGCTGGGGGCCGGGGTTCAATCCTCGACCCTGTCACAGATTTATCTGATTACCAAACCCTTCCTTCACCTCTGACAAGACATCTTGTGAATGTGGGGAATGCCAGGCCTCCACCGTGGTTCGGAT